>OZ030010.1:57847196-58024696 GCA_964023405.1 Apodemus agrarius | reverse complement strand
ACTCTGTAGACCAGGCTGGCCTCGAACTCAGAAATCCGCCTGCCTCTGCCTCCCAAGTGCTGGGATTAAAGGCGTGCGCCACCACCGCCCGGCATTTTTTGCATATTTTAATATTGTTTGCAACCTCTACAAAAATGATGCAAGTACATAATACTAAAAAATACCATATCAGGTAATGCTCATGAAGACAGAATGAGAATTGCCATAAATAATATCTAGATTAAAATACTTTACATATACTACAAGAGAATAGCAGAGACTATTAAAGCAAAACCTTACCATATATTGAATATAAGTAACTTATTTGACATTCTATATAGGTAGAGTAATAGAAAACCAGATTTGGTAGCACATGTGATTTCAACACTTATTAGGCAGAGCCTGGAGACTCATCATTGCTTTCATACCAGAACCTGCTTTATATAGCAGGTTCTAGGCCAACTAGGGCTAAATACTAAAATCTTGTCTCAAATAATAAACAAACAAATAAGAGAATTTCAAGTTTAAGGACCAGACTGGGCTACACATTAAGATCCAATCTATGTCAAAACATGGAATGACAGGGTGGTGCACACCTTTTCTCTCAGCACTCAAGAGGCAGAAGCAAACAGCTCTCTGAGTTTTAGGCCAGCCTGGTCTATAGAGCAAGTTCCATGATAGCCAGGGCTACAAAGAGAAATCCTGTGTCTAAAAACAAACAAACCAAAAGACAAGATGAACATGTGTAACCAGCATGCAGGAGGCCTAGTCAGGAAGATGACAAATAATAAAACATAGTATGGAAAAACTAACCAGAGAAAGAAATATGAGCCAAAATGAATACAAATCCAACAATACATAAAAACAAACACTGATAGAAGTAAAATGAGGAATAGACACATAATTATAGTTAAAATTTTTAGCTTTCATATTTCATCAACTCACAAACATTATAGAAAATTTAGAATAAAGTATTGGGGGGTACCCGCCAGGCAACACGTGGAGTTGTCTCCAGTAACAGCAGACAAACATACATGTTTCCAAGCTCTGATATAACATGCTAAAGGAAAGTATATTCTTATCCCTAAAACAAGGCCCAATAACTTTAAAGGAATGATAGTCATGTAGATTTGACATTCTCACCACAAGTCGTAAAACTTGACATTTATAACAGAAAGATAACAGGAAAAGTCTCTAGTCGAGTTGTTATCAAAACATTCTATATAATCTACGAGGCCTCAAAGGTACTGTAAAAACTTAAAAGGCTTTCCTGTTTGTAATTTAGCATGGGAAAATCTTGGTTATTGTCTTTCCAATTTATATAAGAAGAAAAGAGGTAAGCAAACAACATTAACAAGTTTTCTTAAATCCATTAAAGAACTGCATTTGACATCAAACTTGGGGAGTCACATTCTGTGCTCCAGGCCAAGTTTTATTGCCCAGCCTCAGTAAGCCAGTTAGTGGAAAGCAGAGAAAGGATATTTATTCAATGTGGCCACATTGGGAAGATTGACAAAGAGATCCATTACCTTCTTCAAGTCCATCTTGAGGTCTTGGAATTAGATTAAAGTTTAAATGGAGGACCTGAGATATCCATATTTGAGTTGTTCTGGACAAGGTATGGCCTTGCCTGCCATTTACCCTTCATTGTATGGGCTTCAGTCTCATCCTATAAAGTGGTCTGACAAGTTGTTAGACCTCTGTGAAATCTCTTCCTGGGAGATACTTTTTCCATTGGGCTGGTGTGTTTCCTTCTACCAGCATAAGATTCTTAGGGCAATTCCTATTACTTTAGGATCCATTGTTTGAATAGTCTGTCAGATTGAGAAACAAAATTGTCTCTAGAATACCTTGAATATTTTCTAGGCCAGTAATGAGATCATGGAACAAAACACTGGCCCTGAATTTAAGGGATAGACACATAGACATAAAGAAATCATGATTTATCAAAGCACAAGTCTGTAAGCAGAAACCTCAAACAAGAACTAATATGACAGTAGGAAAAAAAAGGTCTTTAATGAATTTTTGGAACCTTGGTGTAGGCAGGTTTAGGAGTTACAAGAAACACTTGTAGATCTATTTATCATGTGTTACCATATATACCATAGCTGGTGATGACAGTATATTCTTTTTTATATACTATCTTTCTACATCCTTTTAAAAATATATACTTATGCTTTGCTCATACCTCACATCCCTCTGCTTTCTTCTTCCTTTCCTCATTTTGGTTACCTTCCCATCAAATACTACCCCCTTCTTCTTTCCTAACACATAGATGTACGCATATGCATTGTTAACGTAGATTTCTCCTATGACATTTTTCTTCCCATTATTCTCCATTACACTCTGCTAGCCCCCCATTAGAACTTCTCCTTTACCCTTCATAGTCTCATCTCTATACACACACACACACACACACACACACACACACACACAGACACACACACACACACACACACACACACACTTAAATTTAGGTCCTACCTGTTAAATATTTCTTTCTGAATATGGCTTATTTATTTTGTTTAATTATATGATGATCTCCAATTCTTTCCATTTTTCCTTCAAATTACATCATTTCATTCCTCTTTAGACTTAATAAAACTCTGCTTTGTGTGTGTCACGTTTTTGGTCACTACTCTTGACCAAAAGACTAGTTTCATATTATGCTATTGTGTATAGTGTGGCAGTAAGCATGTATGTTCCAAGATATCTGGCATTCTGACTTAGAATTTGAGTATAGACCCAAGATTAGCATAATTGGATCATATGGTGTCTCTGTTCTTAGTGTTTCAGGGACATGCCCGCTTACAGTCCCACCAGCAGTGAGAAAGAATCACCTTTCCTTAAATCTTCATCAGCATTTATTATCATATGTACACTTGGTAGCCATTATTACTTAGGTTTTCATTTAGATTTTTCCTTTGTCTAAAGATGTTTAAAAATTCTCAAGTGTTTATTGGCCATTTATCTTTCTTAAGAACTTTGTTCAGTTCACTTGCTCATGTATTGATTAGACACCTTTGTTTTTAAAAACATTTTTGAAATTATAATATCATTATATCATTTCCCACAAAAGACCCCAGGTGGTCCAAAATTCTGAACAAAGGAAACAATGCTGGAGAGAATACAATTCTAGGTTTTAAGATTTATTGCAGAGACAGAATAATAAAAACAATATAGCAATGTTACTAAAACGGACGTGTAGACCAATGGAACAAAATCAAGAACCCAAACATAGAAATACATAACTTTAGACACTTGATATTTACCAAATATACCAAAAACAAGCTGAAGAAAAGAAATAATATTCAATAAATTGTGCTGGGAAAACTGGATGTCCACATACAAAAGAATGAAATTAGACCTGTATCTATCACCTTATACAAAAACTAACTTCAAGTGAATCAAAGACCTAAACCTGAAACCTGAAACACTGAAACTCTTAGAAGGAAACATAGGCAGTACCCTATGTGATATAGACGTAGGAAAGGACTTCCTGATAGGAATACATTTCCCCCAAGAATCAAGCCCAACAATTGCCAAGTGAGGCCTCATGAAACTAAAAGGCTTCTGCGCAGCTAAAGAAACAATCGAGTAAAGAGGAAAGCCACAGAATGGGAGACTCTTTGCCAGCTAAACACTGACAGAATTAATATACAGAATATTTAGAGAACTCCAAAGATGGTCAAATGATCTGAACAGACAGTTCCCAAAAGAAGAACTAAAAATGACTAAGAAATAAATTAGCATGTATTAATTATACACAGCAATAGGTTTCATTGTTTCACTTTTATTCATGTACATTGTCATAATGTATCTCAATCTCCTTCCCCTCTCATTATCCTTACATCCTTCTCCCATTCCCCTGATCCTCTTCCCAGCAAGTGTCTCTTCACTTTCATGTCTCTTTTCTTTTTTCTTTTCTTCTCTTCTTTTCTCTCTCTTCTCCCCCTCTCTCTGTCTCTCCTCCGTGTGTGTGTGTGTGTGTCCATCCCTGTGAGTTTCTTTAGGGTTAGTTACCCAGGAACATGGGTGAGAGTTTGTTTACAGGAACGTGGGAACCTTACCAGAAATGTCTTCCCCTTCCCTAGCAACCATTAAGTGTTACAAATCCTCCCATAAGCTCCTTCTGCTATGAGACAGGCTTGTGTTGGAGCCCAGTGTTGCACATGTAATCATATCTATTGTGAATTCTGGATTACAACATGCAAGTCTGTCTCATTTCCAGGAAGGCAGAAATCCTCACCATTCCCCTCTCTTGCTCTGGCTCTTTTATTCTTTCCAACATTCCTTTCATTGCATTCCCTAAGCTTTGAAAAGGGTCATATTGATGCTGCATTTGGAGCTCGGCATTCAACCATCACTTAACTCCTTGACCAATTGTGTTTGTGTAGTTTCTGGTGGTCCTTGCAAAAAGAAGCTTCCCTGACAAGAGCTCCCAGCAGCACTGATCTGTAGGCATAAACAGTTATTTAGAAGACGATGTGATGGGAATGTGGTGATCATTTATAAAAGCAACAGAAGATTTCCCACTAGGACTTATAACCTCTTAAGCCATAGGCTTTTGACCAGGTTTATAGCACCATATATAAATTCCTATCTATGGAATGTGCTGCAAATCCTGTCAGAAAGGCTGGTCTTTATCCCAGAGGGAGGCAGGATTCTGGTCCCACTTTTGTTTGTAACATTTAAAATTGATGATGTAGCTGTTTGTAAAAAATGAGTTCTGTGTGGTTTCCATCATTTTAAAGTAATCAGAGAGAGAGAGAGAGAAAATGATACACTTAAAAACTGTGATTTGACTAAGTTCCTAGTGCTGCACACATTAATCTTGTACTGCTACCTCTTAGTAAGAAGAGTGGGAAGTGGTGAGCATTTTAATTCAGACTGAACCTGGTAGATGAGGAGCTGAGGAAGTTCTACAAGACAGCGAGATTTGTTTAAGCTTCAGAAAAGATGACAGAGAGCTCATTCTAGAAATGAAGTTTCTCCCCCCTTCCAATCTTTCTCTTCACTCTATAGACAATGGGTGACATATTGCAGAGACCCCCCCCCAAAGACAAGATACAGAAAGTTTCATTTGGGAGGAGAAAGCTAAAGGGTTGCAGTGCAGAAGAAGGTGATTAAGTCAGTTAAGCTAGGGTTGCTCTGGTCCCTTTGTGGTACATAGGAATGTCTATTGCTCAGAGCACTTATCTGAGTGTCCTAGTGAGCACTGGGGCAGACTATGTGAGGACATCTTGAAAGCAGTGTTTTAGCCTTACCAGATGCCTATCTGTCAATCAGCCCCTTCTAGGACTACCCTGGGGCAGCCCCCCTCCTCTTGCTGGGATCACTCCCAGAATGTCACTGGCAAGATAACACAGTCAAGGGAGGGAGAAGGAGGGTAAACTAAAAATAGCCACCTAGAATAAATCAGCCTAGGGACCAATGCCTAGTCTTTCCAGTGGGAACAGAGGTCCCAAACAGCTCCAGCCTGGGGTGGTAGTAGTTCTCTGAAGAGGGCCCACTAGGACCTTTAGGCTTCGCAGAGAGACTAGAACTGCAACTCTCCACTGAGTGTGGGCTCCAGCTGAAGTCCTGTGAGTACCTCAAACCTAACTTTCGGCTCTATGTGGGGCATTAAAGTCGTGCTCTTCTTTTTGAACCAAGCATCTAGGAGTGCTTAGAAGGTAGAAAGGGAAGAACCTTAGAAGGGAAAAGCAATTTCATGTAAGCTTCCTGCCTTATCTGTCCCAAAGTGTGTTTGTAATATTCTCTTACTTTGTTTTGTATTGTTTTTGGTTTCAGCTTTATATTTTCTTTTTATTTTTTTAATATTATTTGTTTGATTTTGGTGGTTGTGGTGGTGCTTTTTTTATTTTTTATTTTTATTTATTTACTTATTTATTTATTTTTGATACGGGGTCTCACTCTACTGCACAGTCTGGCTTTGAACTCCTTCAAACTGGAAATCTTGCCTCAGGCTTCCTAGTACTTGATTACAAGCCTGGGTCACTGTATGTGGCCGCAATTACTTATTCTGAATGTTTATCTGTAGTAGAGTGGGCTTAAGGGCATAAGGACAGAGTTTCTCAAGTTGGAATAAAGGTGAAGCTTTAAAACAGTCTAGTAATGTCTGAAGGAATGTTTTAGTGCCCACAAAAACCAAACTGCCCTATAAGAGTTTTTACTCTGGGTTCACAGTTTCTAAGAGGGCCTTAGATAAAATATAAAGGGTTTTTTAAAACTTAGGAAAATAAGCAAACAAGATAAGTTTTGTTCCCTAACCCCTAACCTCTGACTGAAATTTACCACCTCTTTCTAAGATGAATGTAGGCGGCAAGTAGTGGTAGTGTTAAGCATTTGTGTGACTTGGTCGTACCAGACTAAATTGCAAGTATATCATATTGCAACGTGGCAGAGGTCCTGAATTACATTGACCATCAACCATCACTTACAAATTATTAATAGATCTTGTTGTTTGCTATTTCATACAGTTTTTAAAATGCACCGACAGCAACATTTCAAGGTAGTCGCTTCTTAAATTGTATAAATTTTACTTTATGTACAAAAAGCACAATGAAAAAGACGCCCAGTCTGTGACTTTATCACTATCAGCGTGACAAAGAAAATCTTTCAAATACCTTCACTATGTTGATTAAAAAGAAGTTCTTTATCTACAGAACACATAGACTAACTTTGATTAATAATCTAGAGCAATGTGAAGCTACATAATAGACTAGCTGGATTTTCTTGTTCGTATCTAATAGAGCTGTGACTTAATTTCTCTCTGGAGGTTCATTATCATATAGGTTGTACTGTGGACTCATTGTGTGATCTAGGTGAGACCTTCATCATTTTCTCCACCAGCCCTAAGTCCCCAAAATGAAATAAGAAGGGAATCCCCATAAAATGTCAGGAAAAAGAATATGTGAATAAACCTTCTGTTACAAAAGTTCTTGGAATTCATTATGGCATTTAAAGGCTAAAAGCTACAGTGTAGCTAAACATGAAGCAAAGCAGAGGAGGGCATGCACATTTCATCCTGTAATCCTAAAAAAATGGGGGATGGATGGAAACTAGGGAAATCTAGATTTTATTTCGAGCTCTGGTAGAATGCATCTGGTTGATGTAAGGCACTTTGCAAATGTATTAACTTTCTCAAGCTCTACTGTCGACCATTTTCAAACTGAGGGTATTATTTATGCAATGAAGTGAAATATATTTGAAAAGTACACTGTTATAGATGTATTCTGGATTCCTGATAATAAAATAATTCCCAATAAAAATGATGGAACATTAGAAAAGTCCCTACTATTCATGAATCTTCGAATTCCTTATCTCCAAGGTGAAGAAATTAGTAGAATTATTCTTAACATAAAAGTCTATCTAATTCTGGTATATTGATGTAAGGTCCTTCAGGTATGTACCCATGAGGAGTATTACTGAGTCATATAGTAGTCCTATTTTGAGTTTCTTTTTATTCTTTTTTATACTCTGTTAGATGCAAAACTAAGCAAATATATTCTCCCATTCTGTAGAATGTTATCACTCTATGAATAGTTTCTTTTACTGAGAAAAACCTTTTAATTATGTAATTATACTTGTCAAGTTTTGTAATTATTTTCTGTCCTATTGAATCCTTTTCAGAAAATCATTGTCGATGCCAGCTTCTTGAAGTGTTAGTCTTATTTTTCTTCTAGCAGTTTGAGAGTTTCACATCTGTCTTTGACATACTTTGAATTGATCTTTATATAGGTTAAGAGATATGGATCTAGCTTCATTCTGTTACGTATGGATATCTAATTTTCCCTTCACTAAATGTTGAACAGGTTGTAGTTTCTGTGATCTAGGGTTTTTTGTTTGGTTGTTTTTTTGCACTTTCGTTAAGAGTCGGGTGGCTGTAGTGATGTGGATTTATTTCTAGGTCTTTTACTCTGCTGGTTTTTATGTCTGGTTTTGTACCAGTACCATGCAGATACTACAGTGTACCATGCTCTGTGGTATAATTTAAAATCAGCCTTTGATACTTGTAGTATAGGTAATATTACCTAGGATTACTTTGGCTATTTGGGGTCTATTGTGGCTCACTATGAATTTTAGGATTATTTTCTTTGTTTCTGTGAAGAATGTTGTTGGAATTTTGATTGAAACTTAATTGAATCTGTAGACTGTTTTTGGTAATATGGCCATTTTCACAATGTTAATTCTTTTAATCCATGATCATCTGAGGCATTTCCATCTTCTGCTATCTTAGTTTTTTTTTTATTTCAGTCATAAATTTTGACTACAAAGGACTCTTCTGTCAAAAGTTTATTCCAAGATATCCTTTGAAGCAACTGTGAATGGGATGGTTTCATGGTTTCTGTCTCAGCGTGTTCCATGTCTGTATACAGGAAGGCTGTTGAGTTTTATATGCCAATATTATATCTTGCTAAAACACTGAGAGTGTTTATCAATTATAAGAATTTTTGTAAAGTATTTAGGGTCTTTTATGTAGCATCATATAGTTTGAAAATTCAGATAAGTTGACTTCTGCCTTTTTAAAAAAAATCTATGTGCCTTTTATTTCTTTTTATTATTGGCCAAACTGAGACTACAAGGACTACCTTTACCAAAAGTGGGGAAAAAAAATTGACCCTTCTCTTGTCTGTTTTTAATTGAAATGTTTTGAATTTTCCCTACTTAGTATAACATTGGTTATAGGTTTGTCATATATAGACTTTATTATATGGAGTTGTATTCTTTATATTCCTGGTTTCTTTGGGGTACTTATCATAAAAGAATGTTGGATCTTCTTCTCCTCCTCTTCCTCTTCTTCCTCCTCTTCTTCCTCCTTTTTTCACCCTCCAATCACAGAGGCTGCCTCTGCCAATAAAACCTCTCACATGGAAAAAAAAAAGAATGTTGGACATTGTTTCAAGTGTTTTTAAAATCAACTGAGGTAGTGGAGTAATGATAGTAAAGTTGTATTTTCTTTATGTATCTAACAGGAAACACTTCTCTTTTTCTTTTCTTTCTTTCTCTCTCTCTCTCTCTCTCTCTCTCTCTCTCTCTCTCTTTCTTTCTTTCTTTTTTTTCCCAAGGCATGGTTTTTCTGTATAGTCCTGACTCTCCTGGAACTCACTCTGTATACAGGCTGGATTCAAACTCAGAGATCCACTTGCCTCTGCCTCCCAAGTGCTGGGATTAAAGGCATGCGCCACCACTGCCCTGTCATTTCTCTTTTTCTAACATCTCAGTCCTTTCTTTACTATGATCCTCTCTTGCCTTCCCATGATTTTTAACCTCTTTTTTTTGAATCAGGAATCAGATGTTTTCTTTCAGATTCCTGAAGACTCAGGAGAGTACTGTTTGTACCCTAACCTGCCATCTTGCAATTCAATCTGATCTCTATGTCTTTAAAAATAATAAAGGTGGGACTTAATCCAGTTAGCCACTGAGAACCACGTTCAGGCATAGTTTAAGCAGTTACTCCTATTACTACCATTATCTTCTTTGTAGTGATGACGAAGTTCATACAGAGAGATTAAGAATGCCCTTAAGCCACACAGTTACTATGTAAGTAGTAAATTCATAATTAAAAACCCAACTCTGGACCTATGTTTTACCACTACCTCCACATGTCCTCTTCATTTGCAATGGAGGCAAAAAAGATCCCTGTAGAAGTTACAGTGCTAATATTATGATGACCATTACAGTCATGAGAACATAAATTATAGAGGAACTAACTCAAAAGACATGTAAGTGGCAGAAGAATGATGAGGTACAATCAAGAGGTATCAGTTTTCATCCCTTATCACTGTATTTCAGGGTATAATTTGAAACGAGGCTGGATGGGTTGACAAAGCTGTGTGAGGTGGGCTAAATAAAGCATTTGATATGTAACTTGAACAAAAGAAAAAGCATTGTTTTGGAATGGAGGTCCAGCCACTAATCCACTTACTTGGAGGATTCCGAGTTCAAATCTAACTCTGCCTCAAAATTAAAACATAAAAAGAATGCTGGGGTGTAGTTCAGTGATAGAACAATAGCAAGTACAAAGCTGTCTGATCAGTCCTCAGTACTGAAAAGAAGAAAACAAAGCAAAGCAAGGAGAACTTATTAACTGGTTTAGAATAGATCATGTTTGTTGTGTTCGTTTGCCCTCTCCCATCTCAGAGAGTTTCTCTACGTAACAGTCCTGGCTTCCTGGAACTAGCTTTGTAGACCAGACTGGCCTAAAAGAGACCCATCTGCCTCTGTCCCTATGCCTTTCTGACCCCTTTCCTCTGCCTCTGCCTCTGCCTCTCTGCCTCTGTGTCTGTGTCTGACTCTGCCAAGTGCTGAGATTAAAGGCATGCACCACCATACCTGATCATATTTGTATTTTTATGTTAACATTTTAGGAAACTAGTTAGGAGGTAACTATAACAGTTGAGGAAAGACAGTAGGGGCCTAGATAATGTAGTAGAATGGGTATAAAATTCAAAGGAAGATAATCTGGAAGAGTCTCTAGGGTATAAAATTTGACTTGATCAAATAGAATGGGAGTAGTAAGAGATAGGGGACTAAGATATGTCATGGAGATTTAGTTTGATAGATGATGAGGAACTAAGAGATGGATTAAGTCTCATGGTAATAATGGTCCTAGTAATAAATACCTGTAGAAACTCAATGGATACATACCTGGAACTGAAAAGAAACCTGGGGATGGAGTGGTGGTGTAATAGACTAGAAATCAGTAGAATAAATATGAGCTAAAGGTATGGGACTGAAATGAAGAGGACAGAAGAGAAAACCGGGGAGCATAAATATTCCAGTGAAGAACTGTAAGGAGTAATATCAGCTCCTTAAGACACTGATGTGGTTTTAGACGATAGAGCATTCAGTAAAGACAGATACTTTAGAAAAGGCTGCAAAGTGAGCAGAGGGTGGTAAAGTGCTTGCCTAGCATGCATAAAACACTGGGTTCGATGCCAATACCATGAAAGAGAAAAGGAAAGAAGGAAAGAAAGGAAGGAAGAAGGAAGGGGAAAAGAAAAGGAAAGGAATGGAGGAGAACAGAAGAGAAGGAACAAAATGAAGACAAAAAAAAATCCTGGTAGATTTCATTACAAAGATTATCTTTTTAAGTGTTTTTCATGATTGAAGGTGGATGGAGCCACACTACATAGAGTAAAGAAGTATATAGGAGTTAGCTTTGTGAATAATAGATTTCTGTTCAGATATGTTTGATAAAAGTGATGGAGAAAAGGGTTTTGCTTACTAAGTTAGTTGAAGGAGAGGACCTAGTGTAAAGAGGTTGAAAATGTTACACACTTTATCTTTGAAACTTTTATGTAGAGCTAAGAGCTTTATCTTAGCTGCCCCACAAAGCATGGGTTACTATTTCTGTCTTGTAGCTGAAGAAACTAAGTCACAAAAGAGAGGAGAAGAAACTTGATCCTTGTTAGGATCTTGGAGAGCTGAGTTACAAACCTAGGTTGGATTGACTCCCATAATTCTATTTACATTGGACCCTAAAAATAAATATTCAGATCATATGCTGGCAAGTGAAGACAGGGCTAAAGTTGAGGGTGACCTCACCCATCTACCTCATGATATTCTTTTTTTAAGATTTATCTATCTATCTATCTATCTATCTATCTATCTATCTGTCTGTCTGTCTGTCTGTCTGTCTATCTATCTATCTATTGTATAAGTACACTGTAGCTGTCTTCAGACACACAAGAAGAGGGCGTGAGATCTCATTATGGATGGTTGTGAGCCACCATGTGGTTGCTGGGATTTGAACTCAGGACCTTTGGAAGAGCAGTCAGTGCTCTTAACCACTGAGCCGCCTCTCCAGCCCCATAATATTCTTTAAAGAAGCATTTACCTGAGGTTCCTCAAACAAAGAGGGGTAGTGGAGATAGTGAATTAATGGAGGTGTGAGTCTCTGAGACCTAGGTTATAAAAATCTGGGAAAGTGGAGAGATCTGAGCTCTGCAAACCCTGTCATCTCACCCTGATAACATTGCAACTATGGTGAGAAAACTTCACTTAGAGAACCGAGAGAGGAACTGGAATGGTTAGGGTTTAAGCTGAATCCATCATTGAGGTATAAAGATTATGGACAGAAAAAGAGATGAGTCAAAACTCTAGACTGTATTTTACAGAGAATGGAATAAGGCTTGAATCAAAAGATGGAGAATCAAAAGGTTCTGAGGAGGTATTAGCAATCAAAGTCATTCTTGGTTTGAAATAGTACTGGGGGTGGGGGAGCTAGTCATTATTAGAGAGAACTTACTCTGGAGATCTGTTGTTTCTGCCATTGATTTGCCTTCATTTTAATTCTATTCTTTGTGATGCCACCTCTTCACTTAATCAGCCAATACTCTTAGCATCAATTTGCTAGGTACCTCTCTTCCAGAACCCTACGGGGTCTTAGTCTGAAACAAGGTTACAGAAAGCTCAAGAAAGGAATATTTATTTAGACATTGTGCAGAAGTTTAAATTCATCAAAAATGTCAAGAAGTGGTGTTGTGAGCTTACCCCCTGAGATTGTTATTAGAAAGCTCATGGATGACAGTTTGATTACCATAAATTCTTGTTCCATTGACCTCCTAACTGCCAGGCCTAGGCTAACTCATTAATGTCACATTTAAAACTGAGGTAGATTTATCTGCAATTCTCCATCTATGAGGTATGCCCTACTAGCAATTGTGGAAATACCAGATGGATATAGGGCCCTTGCCATACACTTGATTCACTAATGGCACAAAAGTAAGTACAAATGTGTCTGTTTGTAGATGAAATCTAATTATGATCATTTGAAATCTCCAAGTATTCAAGGAAATCTTCCCAGAAATTTCAAGGGCAGGCAGAACAGGGTATACTAAGTCTCAGAGCTACAGAATGACCTGGCTCTTTTGACAGCCATCTTGTGTCTTAGAATAAAATTGAAGCTGGGATACAGCACACTCATGGATGAGTACCCTAATGGTGAAGGTCAGAGAGTAAACATAGAGTCTGGCATTGATAAGGATGCTTAGTCTCCCCCCGCCTTTTTTGTTACCCTCAGATCTGGAATTTCCTCCTCCTTACAATGAGAATAGTCCAATAATGAACCTCATGGATATCGCCAAGATCTTCTCTCTTCTGCAACCTGAAAAGGAGGAGGAGGACACCGACACAGGGGAAAAACAGGCTCTCAATCAAGCTGTGTATGACAATGATTCCTGTACCCTGGACCACCTTCTACACCAGGAACGTTACAAACGGTTCATCAATAGCAGGAGTGGCTGGGGTATACCTGGAACACCCTTGCGTTTGGCAGCTTCTTATGGTCACTTAAATTGTGTGAAGGTCCTCCTGGAACATGGTGCTGATGTTGATAGCTTGGATGTCAAAGCGCAAACACCTCTTTTCACTGCTGTTAGTCATGGTCATCTGGAGTGTGTGAGAATGCTTTTAGAAGCTGGTGCCTGTCCTAGTGGTAGCATCTACAACAATTGCTCTCCTGTTCTCACTGCCTCACGTGATGGAGCTTTCGCCATCTTACAGGAGCTCCTAGGGCATGGTGCAGAGGTTAATGTCAAGGCTAAACTACCCGTCTGGGCATCAAACATAGCTTCATGTTCTGGCCCCCTCTATTTGGCTGCAGTCTATGGGCACCTCGATTGTTTCCGCTTGCTTTTACTCTATGGGGCAGATCCTGATTACAACTGCACTGACCAGGGCCTCTTAAGTCGTGTTCCACAGCCTCGCACACTCCTTGAAATCTGCCTTCATCATAATTGCGAGCCAGAGTACATCCAGCTTTTAATAGATTTTGGAGCTAACATCTACCGTCCATCTCTCCCCCTGGACCCAACTTCACAAGATGATAAAGGCATCAAATTGCTGCTACAAGCCCGAGGTGAGAGGTGATCAGGCAGATCTCATAGGCTTCTTTACTGTACGTCTGAGGGTTCCAAATCATCATCCAAGACCTTCCCTCTGGGTTGACCTATAAATTGCTCCATCAGTCTCCTGGGGTTTCTGTGGAGAAAAGGTTAAAGATTATACAAGAGTGAAAGGGTTACTAAGATGAGGTGTGTAGAAAGCATTTATACAGTCTCTGGTCTTAGATCTGCAAATGACTGACTCTTTTGATGCCCTGAGCGTCTCTTCTACAGGCCTCAGTATATGTTACCATGCATTGGGAGATGGTTGGGACAATTCATAGAAGGTAGAGGGCATTACTATAATAACCTTGGCAGAATAGATGTACACTTGGACAGAATAAATACACTGAGAATTGATGCTCATAATCTGTTTCTTATTGTTGCAGCCACTCCAAGGTCACTCCTGTCCCAGGCCCGATTAGTTATCCGCAGATCCCTGTGCCGGGCCAACCAGCCACAAGCCATCGACCAGCTGGATATCCCCCCTGTGTTGATTAGCTACCTCAAGCACCAATGATAAGTTTTCAACTTTCTCAGGAACCTAATGCATGATACCTCCAAAAATACACATGGTAACCCAGGTAGCTTGAGAATAATAGACCTCATAACTTTTCTGGTTTATTATTCTCCACAATAAAGTCCTCAGCAAAGCAATTCCTGGTGGTGGTTGTGTCTTCTGTTTATATGAGGGAATGGGAAAGGACCACTAGGGAAAGGGCTTGATTAGCCATAGGGAAGGATGGCCATAAGTCTGGTCCTGACAAACACAGGGATCTTGATCTTGACTGCTTAAAAATGTAAAGAGAAAACTGACCAATTGTGGTACCTTCTCAACAAGGCTTCCAGTAAGAGTTTGCTGCCCTGGTTTAAGTGTTTTGGAAAAAAATAAGAATGTAAAAGAATCCAAGTGGGCTTCTGAAAGTAGCTTTTCTAGGATCCACATACTCTAGCCCATGCTGACTATCCTCAAAGCTGGAGCTTTTTTGGAAATTAGAAGTCAATGTCAGTGGTCATCTGGTTTAGGGTCTATGAAAGTACACCCATTTGAATAGGACACAACCAGAATGGCCTCTTTTAGGCATGTGAGACATATTTTCTGGTTGGCCCACTAAAACATATGGACACTGGGTATCTCAAAAGCCTCTGAAATTGAGACTAGTGAGATCTGGGGAGAGGAAAGGACTGGGGCACTAAACTTTTCTCTTGGTTGTTTTTTTTATTGGATGTTTTTTATGTACATTTTAAATGTTATCCCCTTTCCTGCTTTCCCCTCCCTATCCCATCCTCCCTCCCCCTGCTTCTATGACAGTGCTCCCCCACCCACCCACCCATCCACTCCCACCTCTCCACCCTGGCATTCCCTTACATTGGGACATTGAGCCTTCAACTTTTCATACACAACGGAAATAGAAAAAAGAACACATAGAAGCAGGCTGGGGAGATGGTTTACCCCAAACATAGACACTCAATTTTGCCAGTTTCTCAGTCACAATCATGTACTAAACAGGGCTATTTCAGCCCCTCTTCATTTCCCTAAATTTGATATGCACCAATAATAGTAATGTCTGACCCTGTATTATCAAGCTTTCTTAAACTCCCCCCAACCCACTGATTTTCTTCTCACTATCAAATTTGAGCTATAGTATCTCCTACTTTCTAGAGCAGATAGGTATGAAATCTTTGACTTTTGTGTCAACATACTACTGAATCCTCCTAGTCTTCCTTTTAACCAAGACTAACTCATCTTTAGGTACTGTGGATTCCATCTTTCACTAACCACACACACTCTAAACAGATTTACCTGCTTTCATTTTTATTTTAAATCACATATATTTGCTTTATTTGTTGAGTGTATACCACAGCACATATGTGGAAATGAGAGGATAATTTTGTGGAGTCATCTCTCCTTCCACGTTGAAGTAAGTTGTAGGAATGAAACTTGGGTATTTAGGCTTAGAGGCAAGCACCTTTACTCACTGAGACAGATTCTTTTTCTTATAATTGATTGATCTTTTTCTCTCAGCATACAAACAAATTCACATTCTTTGAACATGTACAAACAAACCTGCACTCCATGGCCTTCTCCAGTAACCATCTTTTGTAACCAAACTTCAGCACAAACTATTTTCTGGACCCATCCTGGTAGGTGTATGGCCTGCTTCTGCTTCCCGCTAGTGTTGCACATATTCCCAGTAAACGTCTAAGTTCATACCCATGGGTCTATTTTCTGCTTTTATCTCAGAGTCTTGTGGGTTCTGTCTCTCTCACAATCTTTGTCCAAGATGTCATCACAGTGCTCAGCTACCTCTGTTTTCAGAACACATGGAGAATCCAAATCCTTCTCACCACATTCCTGCCTTTCACCTGCACCATTAATAGAGCCTCCTTCCTCATCCCCTCACTTTTTGTCTTGCTGCAGCACCTCCCTAGACATTTCACTAAATAACAAACCTCCACAGATCTAGGTTCAGCAAGTTCAAAAGTATTTCACACAACCCACAACACCATGTATCGCCTGTCCCTATTTCTTCTTTGGCCCTCTCTTCTCCTTTTGTCTTTCTATTCCAGCTGCACTATCTGCCTTCTCATTTCCCTAATATCCTAGCTAATGTAGTTGATCTCATTACAAAGAGCTGGATTGCCTCAAGGCATTTGTACATTTTTTGTTGCCTCTGCTTTATCATCCTTCTTCAAGGTATCCTTCTGTTTTGTTCTCTCAATTTCTACAGTCTTTACTCAGATGCCACTTTCTTGAGATATTACTCAATCTTACTGATTACAACAGCACCTCTTAGGATTAGGGAGATGACTAATCAATTAGGAGTACATACGGCTCTTTCAGAGGACCAAGTTTTATATAGAACCCAAGTTTGGTACCCAGCACTCACATCAAATGGCTCACAGCTTCCTATACTTCTGGCTCCAGGAAGACCCAACACGATGTAATGTTCTCACAGTGATAAGCACTGCGAGTTGATTTGTAAGAGGAATATGGAAGAGTTTGGAACTGTGGGCTACAGAAGTCCAAGAACATTATAAAAAAAGAGCTTAAGGATAAATTCTGGTCAGAATTTGAAAAAAAAAAACCCAGAATACTAGTGGGAATGTGGATTGGCTGATGGAGACAAGAAACTTGGCTACAAGCTATTTGTGATATATTCTGGCAAAGAACTGATCATGTTCTGCCCATGTCCTAAAATCTTCAGGCTGAATGTAAGAGTAATGGATTAAATTGTTTGCAGAAAAAAAGTGCAGCAAAGCATTCCTCCGCATTGCTCTTAGCCAGACAGCAGATTTACAGTGCTAGAGAACAACAAGAAGAGCCAAAGTATATGAAAAATACGCAGTTGGCAAGGAAAGGGGTGCTAGAAAGGAGTGTGAGCTCTTTCAAAGGCACGAACAGACTAGCTGCAGAGAGAGATGAAGAGGTACCGACTGTTAAAGTGATTAGTGCAAATGAAGACAAACTATTTACTCTGCACTAAGACAATAAGAATAATGTCCTACACATTTGAAAGCTCCAGGGCTATGATAGTTATTCTTCATTGCCAACTTGACGGATTTGGGATTATCCATGAGACAAACCTCCAGATAACTATTTTCCAAGCTTCAGTCTTGAAGGCCCACATAGGCCTCTGCATCTGCAGCCAAAGGATGGTAGACTATTATAACTCATGCTAAAAATAGAAATTGTCATCATTATCCATGTATTGCTCATTTTGCACACACAAGGAATGAAAGAGTCATAGGGTCATAGAGGATTACACCAAGGTTCAGAAAGTTGCTAAGGCCAGCAAATGGATTTCAGAGTCAAATTCCCTGCAAGGAACTCCTTAGAGGCCTTTGTATGGATGCCAGCAAGATGACTCCATGGGTAAAAGGAGCTTGACACACAAGCCTGGCAACCTAATTTTAATCTTCAAATCCACATAAAGGTGGAAGGAGAAAACTGACTCTACAAAGCTATCCTTTGACCGCCACATTTGTGCCATGGTATACACTTCATCCCTACAATAACAATAAACAAAGAAAACGTAAAAAAATAGCCTATTTTCTGAAGCTGTGAAGGTGAAGTCTAAGTTGCAATATCCAAGATGTTGAGGTGCCAACAATATGGAATGTCTACCAAGGAAAACTGCAGGCACTCAATGGAATCTGCCTAAATAAGACTCTGTAATCCGTGGTAGGTGGCAGAGCTGTGCGGACAAAGCTATTTGGAGTCCAAATGATGTCATCATAAGCCCCAGACATGGATATAAAACGGCAGAGTTTGGTATTTGTGCTGCAGGGTTTCTGTCTTGCTTTGGTCTGGTATTTTTCTTTCTTTCTTTCTTTCTTTCTTTCTTTCTTTCTTTCTTTCTTTCTGACTGCCTGTCTCTTTCTCTTTCTTCCTGACTATCTTTCTTTCTCTCCTTTCTTTCTTTCCTTCCCTTTCTTCCTGTCTGTCTCTTTCTTTTTCTTTCTTTCTCACTTTTCTTTTTGTCTGCCTATCTATCTATCTATCTATCTATCTGTCTGTCTGTCTGTCTGTCTGTCTGTCTGTCTGTCTATCTCTCTATCTATGACAGGTTCTGTGTAAGCCTGGCAGGCCTTGAATTCACTAAGATCAATCTGTCTCTGCCTTCTGAGATCTGGGATTGAAGTTCCCAGCTGGTCCAATATTTCCTTAACATACATCCATTCCTCTGTTATGGAATGGGTACCCTTTACTTTGCTATGTGTGTTAAAAGTTATGTAATTATTTACAATATCTCACAAGAGACTAAATTTTGAACAGCATTGGAGATGCTCAGACTATGAGGACTTATGAAATTGAGCTGAATGCACTTTATATTGTCAGATGGCCACTAGCTTTTGGGTTTAATGCAGAAGTTATAGTTTGAGTATGAATTGTCCCCTAAAGCGTTTAAGCACTTGCTTCCCAGTTTGTGACACTGTTTTGGGAGGACATAGGACCCTTAGAAAGTGGAGCCTAGCTAAAGGAGTTGGGTAGCTTGGAGCAAGCACTGAGGTTAGCCTGACTCGATTTCTGGGACAAACTTTCTCCTTCTTGGTCAGCACTATGTAACTAACATCTGCCACTATGGCCATGAGTTACTACTCTTGTTGACATGTCTTCTTCAATATGATGAACTATAGCCTCTCAAACTAGGAGACAAAATAAAACCTTCCTTTTTAAGTTAGTTTTTATTACAGCAAACAGAAAAATAATTAGTAAGGATAATATCTTTATTAATATAGAAGAGGAAATTAAGACTCAAGATGATTAACCTTCCCAGATAGATTGTACTGACCATAAGTGATAGAGCACTGTCTTAGTCAGCAGTTACTATTGCTATAATGAAAAACTATGACCAAAAACAACTTAGGGAGGAAAGAATTTGGTATATGCTTCCACATCACTGTTCATTATTTAAGGAGGTCAGTATGGGAACATAAGCTGGACAGGAAACTTGAGGCAGGAGCTGATACAGAAGAGCCATGGAGGGGGCTGCTTACTGGCTTGCTTCCCCTGGCTTCCTCAGTCTGCTTTCATATAGAACCCAGACCACCAGCCCAGGGATGGCACCACCCACAATGGGGTGGGCCTCCCTTATCAGTCACTAATTAAGAAAATGTCCTACATCAGATCTTATAGAGGCATTTTCTTAATTGAGGTTCCCTCCTCTCAAATCATTCTTATCTGTGTGAAGTTGGCATAAAACTAGCCAGTACAACTGACCCCTTGTCAACATGACATAAACATATCACTATTAAGCCATAACCTTTTCTTTCTTGTTTATCCTCAAGATCACACTTTAATATCACACATTGTAACATAAACATTCCAAATTTTAAAATTCCTAAAGTCCTTAAATGTCAAATACTTAAAAATTCCATCTCTTTATAATACCCAGTCTCTTTTAAAATCCAAAGTCTTTATAAAATTCCGAAATTGTTTTAAAAGTTAAAAGGCTTTTGACTGTGAGGTCCTGTAAAATCAAGAATAAGTTAACTGTCTTCAAGAGGGAAGAGCCAGGGCATAGCCACAACCTGAACAAAACCAAACCAAACTCCAACAGTGTAAATAATTTAGTTTCCAATGTCTAGGATCCACTCATAATATTGTGAGCTCCTTGAAGAGGGCTTGAGTCATGTCTCTTCCTCTGCCCTTGCAGCACACACACACACTGTCTTCCCGGGTCCAGCCAGCTCCATTTCATGCCCGCTGATGTTCATCCAATGGTACTCACTTCTCCAAAATGCTGCTATCTCTTGCTACAACTGGACTACACTTTTTTTTCAAGACAGGGTTTCTCTGTGTAGCCCTGGCTGTCCTGGAACTCACTCTGTAGACCAGGCTGGCCTCGAACTCAGAAATCCACCTGCCTCTGCCTCCCAAGCGCTGGGATTAAAGACGTGCACCACCACCACCCAGCTCTGGCCTACACTTTTAACAAGAGCCTGTCCTGGGCTCTCTTCAGAGACTGTAACACTGCCTCATAGTGCCAACCCTCGGCTTTTCTCCATGACCCCTTCCTGACTTATAAGCCAGTACCAATTGTGTGATTCTTACACTACCAAGTTCAGCTGCCAGCACAAGGTAGAACCTTGGTATCCTCTGGAACATGGCTTGTTTGTGCTGATCATGAGGAATCAATTCCCAGAATATTTTACCTCAGAGTATTTTACTGGTCTTTACTTTCTTTTTTTTATTGGCTATTTTATTTATTTACATTTAAAATGTTGTCCCCTTTCCTGATTCCTCCCCCAGAAACACCCTATCCCATTCCCCCTCCTCCTGTTTCTATGAGGGTGTGTCCCAATCCACTCCTGCCTCCCGCCCTCGCATTCCCACACACTGGGGCATTGAGCTTTCACAGGAAGGACCAAGGGCCTCTTCTTCCATTGATGCCTGACCAGGCAAGCTGGTCCAACCACTCTGGAAATCAGTTTGGCAGTTCCTCAGAAAATTGGAAATAGTATTACCTGAGGACCCAGATATACCACTCCTGGGCATATACCCAGAGGATTCTTCGGCATGCAATAAGGACACATGCTCCACTATGTACATAGCAGCCTTATTTATAATAGCCAGAAGATGGAAAGAACCCAGATGTCCCTCAGCAGAGGAACGGATACAGAAAATGTGGTATACATACACAATGGAATACTACTCAGCAATTAAAAACAATGAATTCATGAAATTCTTAGGCAAATGGGTGGAACTGGAGAACATCATCCTAAGTGAGGTAACCCAATCACAAAAGAACACACATGCTATGCACTCACTGATAAGTGGATATTAGCCCAAAAGCTCCAAATACCCAAGATACAATTCACAGACCACATGAAGCTCAAGAAAGAAGACCAAAGTGTGGGTGCTTCAGTCCTTCTGAGAAAGGGGGATCAAAATACTCATGGGAACCAATATGGAAACAAAGTGTGGAGCAGAGACTGAAGGAAAGGCCATCCAGAGACTGCCCCACCTGGGGATTTATCCCACATGCAGACACCAAACCCAGACACTATTGTGGATTCCAGGAAGTGCTTGCTGACAGGAGCCCAGCTCCAGCTGACCAGCATCAATTGTCCCAGTAAAACAAAGGTTTTGCTGGGCGGTGGTGGCACACACCTTTAATCCAAGCACTTGGGAGGCAGAGGCAGGCAGATCTCTGAGTTCGAGGCCAGCCTGGTCTACAGAGTGAGTTCCAGGACAGCCAGGGCTATACAGAGAAACTCTGTCTCGAAAAACGGGAAAAAAAAAAAAGGTTTTATTTCAGTGGTGCTTGTAATCATGGATGATTCTTCAGTCCCAGCTGACCAGAACCATCAATTCTTTCTTCAGACTATGCAATAACCCTGAAAGAGTCTTTAAGTGACTCTTAAACTTCCCTCTGGAACTTCAGAATCCAGGACTTCTAACATTCTCTTCTGTCTTCCAAGCTCACACCGCTCACCAAGATTTTAATACTCAATTGCTTTTCTGGCCCAAAGTTCCAAATTCCTTTCACAATCCTCCCCAAATTATGGGGAGTCTGTCCCCAAAGATGGTCAAGTCTGTCCCAACAATACAATCCTAGGACCAATTTCTGTCTTAGTTAGGGTTATTATTGCTGTGATGAAACACTATGACCAAAAGCAAATTGGGAGGAAAGAGTTTATTTGGCTTACACTTCCACATCTCTGTTCAACACTGAAGGAAGTCAGGACAAGAACTCAAACAGGGCAGGAACCTGGAGGCAGGAGCTGATGCAGAGGCCATGAGGGAAAGGGGGATGTGGGGGTTCTGCTTACTGCCTTGCTCAGCCTGCTTTCTTACAGAACCCAGGACCGCCAGCCCAGGGATGGCACTACCCACAATTGGCTGGGCCCTCTGCCACCAATCACTAATTAAGAAAACACCCTACAGAGTTGTCTACAGTCAAATATTATGGGGGCATTTTCTTAATTGAGGTTTCCTCCCTTCAGATATTTCTATCCTGTGTCAAGTTGCATGGAACCAGCCAGCATAAGCTGGCATCCCAGCCCAGGGAATCGGCTGCACTTTCTTTATTGCTTCCAGGGAAATGATGCCATGAGCTAAGTGGGCATGCACATGCCCAGTTAGCCATGCTTTTTTACATTTTGGCTCCACTCTATCTTTTCTAGTCTAATTTTAAGCTTGTTTTCTCCCGACCCACTATTACCAATACAAATGTAGCTAATCAGAATTTTAGCTCTTGCCCAACCCAGCACACCAGCTCACAGCACTGGGCATTTTCCCCTTTGGGTAGGACTCCTTCCTGTACTGTGACTTGACTCCATTACCAAGGTCATCCTCTATTGAACTCCCCCCCCAATGTTCCTTACCAATTTGTAAAGAAGAAATCTCATTTGTATTGCTCCAAAGCACCCTTGCCTGATAACTGATTTCTAGCTTTCTGCTCCACTCAGGATCTCATCCTCAGGGCCCCAAAGATTACTATGAAAACTTCTAATATAGATTACCAGGCCCTGGCTGGAACTGGTATCCGTGGAATGCAAACGAGTGGGCACTGTAATCATGCGTGATATCAAATTGTTTATGGACTTGCCGCTACACAACTCACAGTTGTCTTCATAGGTCTCTCTGTCTCAGTTGCTCTATCTGTCTCTCTGTCTCTGTCTCAGTCTCTGTCTGTCTCCCTCCATCCAATAGAATTGCAGTTTCCCCTCCCTCCCCTCCTCCTAGCCCCCACCCTATACCACCTCCCCACTCCTTCAGATTCATTCTTCTTCATCTGGTTCCCTTCAGAAAGGAGCAGGCCTCCCAGGCCTATCAACAGACCCTGGCATAAGTTTTTCAATGGAGCTGGAAGATAATGTGTTAAAAAGTAAAGGTCTTCATTTTACAGATAAAGAAACTTAAAACAAGAAAGAAATTCTGCTTCCCACTATCAAGTCCTGGCCTGCCTAAAGGAGCTGATCACCATTCAGTCAGCATGTGAGATGGAGGCTTTAGAGGACCGCTTTGAGAGGAGGTAATTTTTATTCATACTTCATTTTTTTTTAATTCTTTAGGCAGGATCGATCTACCTTTGAGGAAGTAGACCATCTCTTCCCATGGTCCTTCTTGGTAGCATACATGCAGTAACATATCTATCTGTATTCTCTTCTTAAGACTTGGGACTTTCTTGATCACAAACAAGGGTCCAATTTGAAGGTTTTAGCATTTCAAACAGTGCTTTTAGGCCTTTTCTTTTTTTCCTGTTTTTTTTTTTCTTTTCTTTTGTTTCTTTTGGTCTCAGCCTAAAGCCTATCACTCCCAAAGGTGTGTCCAGTACATCCAGATTGTCTTTTCCCTTCCGTTCCCTCCTCCTCTAGTTCTCTTCAGAAAAGATCCGGCCTCCCAGGCCTATCTTTTTAGTACTGTGTAACAAAGTATAACAAAGGTGGTGTGTTTCAAAACTGAGAAAGGGTCATGCCGGACTCTCCTGCCACCAGAGCAGCAAAGCAGTGTCCAGGGCTTTTTCAAGCCCACAGTCTGCCTGATTTGTACATGTTCCCACAGCCAGGACTACCTTCTGTCTTTCGTTTCCCTGAACTCCATATTTTAAAACTATCTTTTCCAAATAATAATCTTGGTCTAATCCAAAAAGCAGGTTTCTGTGTGAAATATGAGCAAGTTTCAAATGACAGAAACACAGCTTAGCAGAGTATGACAGAGGTGCTAAAAAAGAAAACACGGCACGCCGGGCCCAATAAATAAGAGTCGAGGCTTTGCAGAGCTGGAAAACAGAGATCCAAGGAAATGCTATAGTCCAGCCATTCAAACCAGGCTAGGGGGAACAATTTATACAGCGAAGTTATATACGGAGTTAGCCACAGGTTGTTTATTGAAACCCAGGAATAGGACTCTGATTCTGATTCATGTTGCTAATTTTTGGTGAAGACATCGAGAGTTGATGAGAATTTAAGGCCATGGAATATTTATAGAAAGGATTGAGTTGAACTGGTAGAGTTTATTCCCTCTTCAGGAAAATAGAATAATGGGCTCAGAAGGGAGACCAGGTCAGCCAAGGTCTCCTAGCAAGTCTGAAGCAGAAAGGAAAGTAGATGCCAGCTCTTAACAGGCAGGTCAGTTCCTTAGCTTCACACAGGCAGTGGCAGCAGTTCCCCCCCCCCCCGCCACACACACACACACTTTCTAGTTCAGCATTGTGTCTTTACAAGGTAGACAAGATCCAACAGGGCAACAGTCAGACTCTCTGGGGGTGAGGGTGGGGACTGTCATTGTTCTCTAATCCTCTCCCTCAATCCACTTCTCTCTCGGCTTTTAGACATTGACAGAGTTTTCAAGCTGGGATTTCTGTGCATTCCAGAGCTGGTTATACAACCGGATTCTTTGTCGCTCCAGCTCACCTGGCACTGGCAGTTACTAATGCCACTTAATGTCTTTAGGCTAGTTAGAGGCCTAAGCTCAGCTGGCCCTTTGCCACTCTCCAGACGACACAGTAGCCTGCAAGGCTGGTCTGACAGGCCTCCTCACTGTTCCTCCGTATGACCTCTGGTTAGGGCTCAGACAAAACTTCTTTCCCTATCTAGAAAAGGGATCTGCCCTGAGCAGACTCACAATTGATGAAGTGTGTTCTAGAGATCTTGAGACTCATTCCATGTGCGTTGGAAGATATGGAATTTGGGTGAGAGGCAAACTATTGAAACAGTATACTATAAAAACAGTTATTTTCCTAGGGAAGAAAAGAGAAAGCCCAGGTCTCTATTCCAAAATATGTCCCAGTCGCTGGCAGTCCAAGTAACCTGCTTCCTTTTCCTGGGCAGCTCTAGGCCCTTTGGCCACTGATGGTAGTTGATCTCAATCTTGCCTTCCCTAAGGGCCTTGAGCAAGCTAGGAAAGTGCAGGGGTAGGGAAGCAGGTGGTGTGGTGGCGGTGGGAGGAGGCAGGTCACTTTCCTGACAGGTGATTTCCTCTTTGGGAAGACCAGCCACCTGGCCCAGCTGCCGCTCTTAATAATTGGCCAACCAAGGTGCTAAAGGTTTCTGCAGGCCCCACAATCCCTAGCTCCCTCCTTTTTTGCCCCACTCCTCCCAGCTAGTCTCATCGAACTGCCTGAAGAAACTCTTTGGTAGCAACCTGGGAGCAGTAGAGTAAAAGCACCAAGTTAAGGAATGAGGAATGTATGCAAAATCGAAACCGAGTTCCAAGAATCTGGCAAGTCCCATCTGGGCGGGACTAGCTCCAGGAGTAGGGTGTGTAGCCACGCTGAAACCCGCCCCGCGTGGGAGCGGAAGTGGGGAGCCCCTGCAAGGGGTTCGGCAACCTCTCCGCCCCCTGCCGATACCACGCCCGGCTTATTTGCATTTAAAGAGAGAAGCACCAAGGAAAACAGTGGGCGGGCGAGGGCATGCCTTCCAGACGTGGTGATTGGACCTTATGCCTGCCAATCATATCACGGACGTCCCACCCTATAACTGTGGAGTCCAGGGTGAAGGGGGTATGGGGGAGCTGCCCAGAGCCTGGAGAAGGGTAGTCGGTGCCGGAGACTGCTGTAGCCCCGGTGAAGGCTGCGGCAGGAGCAGTGGTGGCGGCATTCTCAGCAGAGGCTCCAGCTCCGATCGGAGCAGCGCAGCAGACAATAACAGCGCTGGGAGCTGGACCTGGCAGGGTAAGCTTTGCGCACAGCTAGGAGCCATCCTGCTGAAGGTCTAGTGCATCCCCGCGTGCTCTGCTCTGGTCTCCTGGACGAGGGCATCCAGAGCCTGGCTGGTCGGAGTCCCAGCCTCTTGCTGGTCTTTCTTTGAACTCGCTTTGCGTACTGTCCAGCGAGGGGGCCCAGCGGGCGTTAGTCTTTAGGGTCCTGGCGACCGTGGCTGGGGGGTGGGGTGGGAGGGCCGGAAGGCGGGCGGACTATCCTGGGCTACGCCTCTAGGTTGTAATGGGAGGCTGGGATGGGCCCACACGTGTTGTTGCGTGGTTCCGGGAAGGGCGCCGCTAGCTAGCACCCCAAGAATGCATTTGCAGGCCGGGAACTCCTTAGCTTTGTTTGTAGTATATTTGCTGGAACAGCTGTTAGGCCGGTGCTGCTCACCCGCGAGGCCTTGCTGTGGCCCCTCCTCTCTGCGGTGCATCTCCTATGTCTCTCCTCTGCAGAGGAAGCTGGCGCGCTCGCTCACGGCCAGACTGGGGCTGGCTTTAGGGTGGATTAAGATCCCCACAGTGTGTTCCTCCTCAAGGGAGCACAATTGGGTTCCTGAACTTCCCACTTATGCTGGAACCTTGGCCCTGTGGTCCCAACCAGCCGCACCCCCTCCTGGGCCTCCAGTCTCTCGTTTGGCTCCCACCCCCATTGCAGGCGGGCTGGACCAGGAGCTCCTACTGGTCCTTGGGTTAGAGCTGCAAGGCCGCTTTGTTGCCGCCCCCACCCCCTACGCGCCTCTTTTCCCTTGTAGGGCATAGGGCGCTTTTTTTTTTTTTTCTCAGCAGCCTTTGGTTTAAAATAGCAATAGGCACAATATTGTGGGGGGTTTCCCCGCTAGAGGCGGAGGGGGCCATCGTTGTAGTAAAGAACACACGGTGTATGTAAGGCAGACAAATCCTACAACTTCTCAGTTACTTAAAATACCCAGCCTGCCAGACTGCTGTCATTGTCTGCTGCAGACACCTCTGACACTGGTGACCGCCCAAAGGCGTGACTTCTCCTGAGCTCCCCTTTGAGGGTCTAAGCTTGCCAGATGAGCCATGGCAGGCAGAGGCGGCAGCAGGACTAATACAGCAGAACCATCCTCCCTGTCGCTGGACTCTCCTTGAGAGAAGTCTAAACAGCCCTGCCCGCATACAAACATCTGCGTCTCCGGCTGGCCCGCCTCAGCAGCACTGGTATGGACTGGACTTAGGGCACTGACTGCATTGTTGGACTTTCTGTCCTGCCAGTGGAGATGCCCACAAAGCCCCATTCCTTCGAGTGCCCTACTCTGTGCACCACTCTGGACTATTAAAGCATTCCTGAAGAATAAGAGAGGGGATTTGACTAAGGGACTCCACAACTTTGCAGGCTGGACATCTTTATAGTAGGGACATTGAGACGCAGTAAATCTAAATCTCTTCCTTCGTATCGTTAACATGGAACCTTTTTAAAAATATATATTAGCCAGGATTGGGGATACCACATTATTGTCACCCCTACCTAACTGACCAGACCTCAACACATACTTGCAGCTGGTCTCTTAGTTTCCACATCTGGCTCTCTCCTGCTTTTACTTCAGTCCAGCGCTACGTTTCCCACACTCCAACACCCTCATCCTCCACCCATCCAAGTCCCTCCCTTTCAGGCCCCAGTTCTCAACCAAGTTTCTCTTTGAGGCATTTCAGGCTGCTTCTTGATGACCAGTCCTCCTCCTTGGAACCTCCTGTACGGTTAAGTTTCCCTGACCCTGCTTTGTTTCCCTTGTGTAGATATTTAGGTTCTCAGATGGGTAAATAAAGCCCAGGCCTCAGCTACAGCCCTATAGGACCCTAGAATTAAAAAGCAGTTAATGAATGAATGTTTCAGAAGGACTTTCTGTCTTTGCAGAACTTTCGAAAAGACCTTTATCCTCCCAACTTGTGTTTGTCCTAATCCATGAAACATAAAGCAAACGAGCCTGAGGCTCAACTATGGATATAATATACCTAATGTGGGTGGAAAGAGGGACGGGGTTGCTACTACATTAGAAAAGAAAGTCCTAATTAGTCCCCTCTATTATCAGGGTCTGGACTGCTCAAACCCTGGGGCTCTGCATACTTTTGGTTGCTGATTCATGAGCCTGCAGGCAAAGTGCCATGGAGAGATCTGTATATGCAGTGGGGATGTCATTTGTAAAGCGGCTGGGAAGTACAGGAGTTTGGTAGAGAAATAGACAGGATTAGAAATGAGTGGTAGTGGCTGGCAGGCAGGGTGAGCAATTGAGATGGCATAGCTCAGAGGTGCAGAAGGGCTTAGGACCCAGTGGTGGGAATTCCCCAATGCCAAGCATTGGAATGGTGATCTAATCTTTTTAGGAGAGGATCTTTGGATCATTGAACAAAGGCTGGTTAGGGGAGGGGAGTGGTGGTGGGGTGCCTGCGAACCAGTGATAAGAATGGAGGGGTGTTTGTTTGTTTTGGGGGGTATTTGTATTGGGGGATTTGGGGTTTTGTTATTACTTTGAAACAGGATCTCACTAGGTAGTCCCAGTTGTTCTGGAGTTTGCTTTGTAGGCCAGTGCCTTTGAACTCATTGATATTTGCCTGTGTTGAATGCTAGGATTAAAGAGGTGTACCACCAGCAGCCCAATAATGGAGTTTTTGAAAGGATTTTTAAATGGGGTCTTAGAGATTGAAAGCATCCTACAAGTTAGGTAGGTAACAGGCACCCTCTAAAGTTCTAAATAGAGGGATGGGGAGGGGCAGGCTATCACAAGAGGGAAATTTCACACTGTGAGATTCCTTTTGGCCTTTCATGGGTGGGGGAGGAGCACCTGGCCCTAAATACTTGTTTGCTAGAAGCTAAAAAATATCCTTCAGGACTCTTTTTAACCCCTTTCTCTCAGCTACACAGGTCTTTGTGTGGACTAGCAGTTAAGACCCCTATGGTCATAGATGTGCCCTAGAAAGCAAGCAAGGTCCACACAGCAATCTGAGGGGATATAGTCTGTTGCTCTTTCTTATGCTGTGCCCCAATGTCTCCAGCAAGCGCCACTCAGTACACATTTGTACTTTTATTACAGGTGATGAAACGTACACAGAGATGCACTACTACTTCCTCCTCCCACTAGCCTATTCCTTAAAAGTGAAAGCTGCCTGGGTTTATGTGGCAGTTGCATCCTAGGAACACTTTTTTTTTTCTTTTGGCCTCTCAGAGATTAAGGACAGCAGCCTGCTATGGGCTGAGAATATCTGGAGAAGGAAAGTATTTGGGAAAAGTTGGCACCTGAAAAACTGTAATATTTGCACTCAAACTATGTATGAAAGAAATACCCCTGCTTCACTAGTCCAAAGAAGTAAGGGAAAGCGCAGCAAGCTTATCATTTCATGAGTGTACTTGTAGAACTGTTGAACTGTTCCTGTCTAGATCAGGGTCTTGATCGGGTTTGTTTTCTCTGCCTGTTAAATAATTAAAAGGCAGGAAAAAAAAATCTTGAGCATGCAGGTAGCTGTGGGAAGTTTCTGGAAGACAGCAAACAGGAGCAGACAGAAACAGCAAATAAACAAGTGCTTTTATTACAGGTGATGAAACGTACACAGAGATACACATAGCATACTCCCCTTTCAAGAGAGGGAAAGACCCCTGGCGAAGTACAGGGCGTACTCAGGAAGCCATAGCTCAGCGACTCCTTAGGGGCTTGTTTTTGGTTGGTTGGTTGGTTGGTTGGTTGGTTTTTCTTTTTGTTGTTGTTGTTGGGCTTTGTTGTTTGTTTGTTTGTTTGGGTTTTGATTTTGCAAGTTTCTGAAAGGTCTTCCTTCCCTAATTTAGGATTGGTCAGTTTGAAGAAAGGCCAGATGGCCGATTGACCCATAACTGTTGTGGAAACATGCCCTGATCTGGCCTTAAACTTGTTGAGCCAGTCCATCAGCAAGGGGCCTTCTACCTGGAGAAGGAGGCCTGCAAGGCTTTTGCTTTAAGCTGCCAGGCTTTTGTCTCAGGTCTGAAGGGTGAGGAAGACCCTAGCCATGTTAGAAGTTCGCCATCTTTAGCACCTAGCCATGGAGCCCTCTCCCTGTCTCTATGCCTGTCAGGGAATATATGTAATTCCTAAATCTCAGTTCCTCAGAACTAAAGACAGAGAAGGGAGTTCTAGCTCTCTCACTCCCTGGCAGTTAGGCTGCCTGAAACTGAAAAGGGAAACTCCGGATGTTATCTCCTGAGTTTCTCTGTGCAAAGCCAGTTTAGGCAGATGAACTAGATGATAACGTTTTAGCCCTAAGAGGAAATATTTCCTAGCCTTTCTGAATAGATGGAACAGGTACAGCCTGTCTCTGACTTTGCCTTTGCTTGACTAGTACCGACACACTGGTGGGGGGCGTGTTATGCAGACATAGCTCCTACCTTGGCAAAATACCTCTCTGATGAGACTCAAAGGCAGGGGCAAGTAAGTGGATCTTAAAGACCCTTCCTGATTGTGAGCTGGGAACGAATCAAAGCTGAGGCATCAGGAGACTCCTCAGGGGTGGGGTGGGGCTGAGTATTAGAATACTGTCCCAGCACATGTGAGGTACTGTGTGCCCCCAGCACCAAAAAAAAAAAAAACCCAAACAATCCAAAAATAAAACAGAGAAAAGAGAAACCATCAGGAAAGCTCATCTCAAGGCTGTGTTTCCGTATCCTGTCTTCTGAACTGCTAAGATCCCTGTATATTCTGAGACCTTAGGGTAGAGAAGTAAAGCTGAAAAACTTTCGGCGGGCATTTGGGAAAAGCAGTTGCTGAAGGTCAGACAAAGGGGTTCGATTAGAAAGCTTGTATCAACTTCAGAGGACTCAGGATGGGGACCAAGTAACACATAGAAAGAAGGTGCCTTGGCTGTAAAACCTTATGTAGTATCTGCTCTATGCATAGTAATCAGTTTGCCTTTGCATCGATCGTCTTTAATCCGTAACCAGTCTTGCAAGGTAAGTTTCTTTTTTGTTCTTTTTTGTTTTTTTTTGTTTTGTTTTGTTTTCATTTCACACATGCAGTAGTTCTGTCTCAGAGAGATAATTTCTCAAAGAGTTCTGCCTGAAAAGGGTGAGACTGGCATCCCAGTTTCAGGCTGGCAAACTCCAGCTGAATTAGAGTCCAACGGAAGGGGCATCCCATGGTAGATGCAGCGGCTAAGGAGGTGAAGAGTCCCTGTGAGAGAACTAAGTGGACAGACTGAAGCCTTCCAGAAGGAAATAAGCAAGTGTGATGCATGTGTGAACAGAGCAGCTGAAGACAGGGGGAATCGAGGCACGGATAGAAAGCCAGGTTTGGAATTTGTGGATTATCTGGAACTGATGAGTTGTTTTCTGAAAAGAGGGTATCCCACAACCAGAAAGCTGCAAATTAGGCAAGAGCTGTGCAGGAGTGGGTAAGAGGGACTATTTGACCACTTCTACTGTTCCACCAAAAGAATCCAAACCAGGAGCCCTTCTTTTTTTTTTTTATTTGATATATTAATTTACATTTCATATGATTTCCCCTTTCCTGGATGCCCCCTCCCCACAAATCCCATAAGCCCTCTTCCCTCTCCCTGTTCCCCCATCCACCCCTTCTCACTTCCCTGTTCTGGTATTCTCCTACACTGATGCATTGAGCCTTTCCAGAGTCAGGGGCCACTCCTTCCTTCTTTTTGGACATCATTTGGTATGTGGATTGTGTCTTAGGTATTCCAGTCTTCTAGGCCAATATCTGCTTATCAGTGAGTGCATACCATGAGTGTTCTTTTGAGATTGGGTTACCTCACTTAGGATAATGTTCTCCAGCTCCATCCATTTGTCTAAGAAGTTCATGAATTCACTGTTTCTAATGGAGCCCTTCTTTCACACCACAAACATTTTGAACTCAGATCCTGTTTATGGGCACCAGTAATGTGCTACTTGAGTACCAGATAATCTCCAGCTCCATCCATTTGTCTAAGAAGTTCAAACTTTCCAAAAATGTCTACTGTGTCAGCTTTGTATTTCAGCCTGGTTTTTTGTTTGTTTGTTTTTCTGTTTTTTTTTCTTTTTCTTTTTAACCTCAAATTTCTCTCCCAAGGAAACAAAACAAGATATGTTCCGTAGTTTGAAAGGAATGGTGAGAGCATTTGTTGATAAAGGAAGAGGTCACCAGCTGAATAGATAGCACCTGAGTACTGAAGTCATCAAGGGTTTTTGGTTTTTGTTGGTTTGGTTGGCTGGTTAGTTTTGTTTTTGTTTTTGTTTTTTTTTTTTTTTTGAATGCCCTGGATAAGACCCAAAACAACAGTAGACAAGAAATCCTGCAGGAAAAGTTAAACTGAGCTGGGACGTAGTAGAATAAGGAAAGGAAATGATAGCTATTCACAGGTATAAAGGGAACCTTCACATTTCTCCTGGCCCAATATTTTAAAAAACATGTTCTACTGGTTCTTGAACATTTCATAAGTGTGTTTTGATCATATTCACACCCCTCCTAATTCTTTACACACGAAGCAGAGTGTCAGGGAACTGAAACTCAGGAGGCCTAGACGCTACTCAAGGTCTGTCATAATCCTGTCAGAGCCCTTAGACAAATCTTTCCCCAAGTCTGGGCACAATTTTCTTTTCTGTGACAAGGTTTTACCATCTGCTAATAGCAGGGATTAATGGGCTACTGGGAAGAAATAGTGGAAATGGTGAAGAGGGGAATGCCTTGTATACTGGTAGGTACCCCCAAGTGGTTGGAGGGTGTCTTAATTGCATTTCTGTTGATTGTGGCACTTATAGCCCAGGTTAAAATGTTCTTTCTGGTTTGAACTAAGGATCCTATCTAGAATCTCCCAGATGATCTAACATTGATAGCTCCCTGAACATTAAAAGTTGGTCTAATAAGCAAGTAAGGCTTCCTGTGGGATAACTACATAATCACCATAATTTATATTTAGGGGAAACTGAAAAGGTTTCAGAGATACCTATAGAGCTTTGGAGAATGCCTTAGTCAACCCTCTTTGGGGTTGATTTACTACTAGAAATTGTCCATCCATACATCGTTGGAATAAACATTAATGCAATTTGCCATAACATTTGAGCTTCTGCTGTGCAATGAATTTTATTTGGTACTTTACATGCATTGGGTTTGTTTTTACAATAGTTTCAATAAGTAGAAATTCTCAATAGCCCCATTTCACAATTCAGGAAATTGAGGGTCGGACAGGTTGGGGTAACTTGCTGAATTCTCCCAGCATGGCATAGTTAATTCCAGTGAAGAATTGTCTAGCCCTCTAAAGGGAGGACACAGCATTTTTACATGTTCCTTACCCTCTCTCCACTAATATACTGAGGGACTGGATAAATTAAAAGTGGGCTTGTCTTCACAAAGACTGCTTGGAATGAGCCTGGGAACTATGATGGGTAAAGGCCATCCATGCCTCTGAAGCTCTACCCTAGGTTCTTCCCTGAGCTTAGCCTTTCCTGTTTATTAAGCTGATCTCTCGAAGCTAGGCCAAGAACAGAAAATGGAGAGGTTGAACTAAAGCTGTTTCTTCCTCAACAGAAGAAGGCTTTCAGGCAGCTCTGTGGCTGTTCTTCTTCTTGGGTTTTGAGTGGAGGTGGAAAGAAGGCCACTCTTCCTCAGGAGCCAGCTTTTACCTGTCCAAGAATGGCCTGAGGTTGGTTCTTGGATCCTAGAAGCCTGGCTCAAGCTGTTTCAGAGCGAAGCAAAGACTTCGGCAGTAGCCAGGCTAGAGAGAACTTTTGCATTATTTTGGCAGAGAATCTGGTTGCATTCTGCCTTTGTCACAAGAACTTGCCTGAGGCTAAAGTTCTTGTCAAAGGCTTTCAGGCAGGTCTGTGGCTACAGTCAAAGTGACCACAGCTAAGTAGCCTCCATCTGGGAATATCAGGTATCTTGGTAGAGTTGCCAATAGCTCATCTGAAAAACAGCCAGCCGCACTGACTGAGGAATCTGCGTGTTGAGGAGTTCTGTATTTGGCAGGACCACTTTCTTGGCAAGAGCCTACGGGAAGCTGGTCCCAGCCTAAAGGAGCTGTAGAGTTTGTCCTTTTATTTTGGGCTCTAGTTCTCTCTCCTGAAGGATTTCTTCTTACCCTAGGTCAAAGAATAGCCTGTTTTAGAAGGACAGTTTGAGGACCATGATAGATTAATAAGGAGTTTAAAGAAGCCGTAGGGTAGAGATAGCTAACTAAGATCACATTAGGAAGCTTTGAGCTGTATGATATTTCGATTGTACTCCTTCAAGGTGTTGGGTGCAAAGATGCTGTGGGCAGCTCTGGGGGGTATGCTTCTGGGAGGGAAAGAGCAAGAGTTTCAAGACGGATCCTTACTTAGCAAAAAATAACCTGGGGTGTGGGGAAGAGGGGGGTCTGCACTGGGGTAATAGAATCTCTGTTCCAGGGGAAATGAGATCTATCCCATAGCCTCGGGCATTTGAAACTTTGGCGCTGCATTCAGTTTCCTGGTAATTCTTTTTTTTTTTTCCAAACTATACATTTTCTATTTCCTTCTGACCTACTTGCTATTTTTTGTCGTAGACCTGCCTAACAGTCACTATGAATAACCCCAACAGAGATTCAATATTATTGCTACCTTGACATTTCCTCCACCAAAGAAATTAGTACATTACTCTTTAATTTAGCCTCAGGCAAGTTCTTGTAACAAGGGCAGAATGCAACCAGATTCTCTGCCAAAATAACGCCAAAAGTTTCCTCTAGCCTAGCTGCTGCTGAGGCCTCTGCTTCGCTCTGAAACATCTTGAGTCAGGCTTCTAGAGTCTGTTTGGATCTGAGCACTGTCTCCGGGCTCTGCCCATTAAGCTCTGCTTACACCATTCAACTGCTTTTCTAGTCCAGAGTTCAAAAATCTTCCAGATTCAAAAAGTAAAAATTAAAAACAAAACAAAACAAAACAATCAAACCAAACCAAAACAACCAACCAAACAAAAACCAAAAAAGAGTTTCTTTCAGTTTATGGTTCCGGAAGTTTAGAACCAACCGTAGTGATTGGAAGAGTGTGCGCAGCTGACAGCAGGCATGGCAGCGCCGACGGGAAGCCGGGAGTTCATATCTTGAACCTCACACATAAAGCAGAGAGAAAAAAACTACAGATGCCATAGAGTCTTTATAAACTCTCAGAGCCTACCTCCAGTGACAAAACTTTCTCCAAGAATTGTATACCTCTCAATCCTCCTCCAACAGCACCACCATCTGCTGGTGCTCGGACATCTGAGTCTGGGGAGGGGGGGGGCGGGTATTCTCATTCTGACCAGTACTGCTCCCTGGGCCTGATTGATTCCACTAGAATGAGTCCCTGTTTTGATTGATAAGAATACATACCCCGTCTAGATCACTGCCATTTCCATTCCCTACTGCTTGACAGAGTCCAGACTGAAGCTTCTTCCTCCTCAAAGCATCTTTACTTTCTTTTTTTTATCATCTATCTATGTATCAATGTATCTGTCTGTCTACCTGTCTCCTACCTACCTGTCTGTTGTTCGAGAATCTCATACATGTGTAAAGTGATTTTGACTCTATTTATCATCCTCCTCTCCTCCTCCTGGATCCTTCTTCCATCTCCCTTACAACTTCATGGCCTCTTCTTTGTTTTCTATCCCAGTGAGTCCAATTAGTGGCGCCATATATGTGTGGCTATAGGACTATCCACCGGAACACAAGCAGCACACTGGGGGCCACGCTTCTGAAGACAGCGGACTTTTCTTCCCCATAGCAGCCATCATTACCCGCCAGTAGCTTTTCATATAGGGAAGGGAGTGCTTGAGTCCCTTACGAATCCATGCTGAAATTTTGGCGGACTGCAGGTCTTGCGCATGCAGTCATAGCTGCTGAGAGTTCATGTGTGCAATAGCCTTATATCCAGAAAAGATTGTGTAATATCCTCCCATTACCTATAGTTCTTACAGTAATTCTGCCCCTTCTCCCTTAATAGTCCCTGAGTTTAGGGGTAGGAGGCATGATACAGATTTATCTTGCGGGAAGAGTACTCCACCAGTATCTCATTAGTCACCTCTACTGCAAAAAGGAGCTCTGGTGGGGGTTGAGAGCTGCACTGGTGTATGAGTAGAAAGAACTTAGAAAGCAGTTTAGTAGTAAATCCATTTACCAAAATAATAGTAGTAGGTTCTCCCCTAAGGTCTGTGATCTCCTCAGCCATGGGTTTTAGGACAAGGCAGCTTTTCTGAGCCCAGGGAGTATGTTTTACCTTTTAATTTCATCTAAAGGCTCATTAACAGAGTATAAAGACTAGTATTACGTAGTTTGAAATAACAGGGCATCTTTAATCCCAGCTCTTGGAGGCAGAGGCACGAAGATCTCCATGTGTTTGAGGCCAGCCTGGTCTACATGACAAACTCCAGGTGAGCCAGGACTATGTAGAGAGAGCCTGTCTCAAAAGCAAAACAGAACAAACAAACAAACAAATAAAACAAAAAACCCATCCAGCCAACCAACCAAGCAAACAAAAAGAAATAACAGGCTATTCTTTGAAGACCTATATCATGCTGTATCTTCAAACTTCTGTAGGGTACGATTCTCTCCATACTAGCCTGTAAGCTCTCCAAAGGTAGGACTGAGAGTTCCACTTTTTTTTTTGTTTTTGTTTTTGTTTTTGTTTTTCGAGACAGGGTTTCTCTATGTAGCCCTGGCTGTCCTGGAACTCACTCTGTAGACCAGGCTGGCCTCGAACTCAGAAATCCGCCTGCCTCTGCCTCCCAAGTGCTAGAATTAAAGGCGTGCGCCACCTCTGCCCGGCGAGAGTTCCACTTCTTAGTGTGGCCTTTTGCACTGTCAGTTACTGAATGTTCAGAGAGATTTAATTTACAAATCCCACACCAGGAAATACAATTTCACATATAACTTTACTGCTGCCAACCCCATCCCCATGTCATAATGACAATCCTGTTAGTAATTTCAGGGCTGAGGTGAGAAGATTAATACTATAAAACGTAAGGAATTCAGATACATGCTGGGCCTGTATTTACATTATAACATGAGGCATAGAATCCTAGGTAGCCATGTGCTTAGTGGTGAGGGTACTGTCTGTTTATTAGAGAGCTGAGTGTGGAGAGTGTAATGTCAAGATATATCACACAGAGAAATGCATAACCTGAGAAAACAGCAATTTAAATCTCTGCATTGAGAAGATCAGATGAGTTTTTCTCTTATCTCCATAACTCTGTCAGAACGGTATGACAGTTTTGCAAAGCGCTGGAACTCAGGTTACTCTGATGATTTAAGTGTATCAAACTAAGTGAGGCACCAGGCCTGAAACTGTTTGGAAGATAGAAACCTAGGTAGTAGGAAGGGTTCGTCTAATGAAATCACAGGCTAGATTATAGTTGCTAGTTTCTCTTCAACCCCAGTGCTGAACTACATTATTTTACTGCAGATAACTGTGTGTGGATCTCTTTAACGTGGCATTTATGCTGCAGTCTCATTCTCTCCCTTCCCCTCCTGTTCCAGCATCTTGCTCTCTCAGTCCCAATAGCTTTTCTGTCTCCCTTTATCACCCTAGATCTACAAAGAGGGTTCAGAGAAGGGACGGGCTTTCTAAGAAAGGATGGCTGGATTTCTGCAGGCTAATCACTGGTTTAAATGCCAGATGTTTACCGTCAGTGAAAAATACCAGATTTGTCAGAAACCAAGGGAATGGTGAGATGTGTTGGTATAGAAGGTGCTTAGCCCTTCTTCTGATTCCAGTTCTATTGGCACTGGGACTAGGTAGCCTTGACCAGAACTGTGCAGCTTACACCGAATTTATGTACTTAAGTACCTTTTAGGCTAGGTATAACATGAATCATATAGAGTTGTGTGTTCTCAAATTCCCTTTCTAAATAGCAACCTAGATGGAGACCAAGAGATTGAGAGGAACAAAGTAGAAGAAAAATTTTCCTTACAATTCTACATTAGAATCTGGTGGTTCCACTTGCCAAGAACAGTCAATAGAGATTCTGATCTAGACCTGCCCCTCACATAATCTCTATAAGGGGTTTACTTACAGAGGTAGATATGTAAGCTTCTTGGACAGAGGATACAGAAGCCAGGAGGGTATTTTTTCTGAGGCTACCATGTCATTTTGCAGGTCCTACATTACAGCCCTGATCTGCAACTCAATGTTGTTCCTTCTCTGGTGTTCCAAAGGTTTGGCCATTGTCCTAGGGGCAATTAAGAGAACCCTCTAGGCAGAAGATAAAGCCGTAGATACACTTGTCTTCCCAGCTCTCAGAAAAATGTTGCTGATAGTCCAGGTTAATGATCAACTAAGGCCTGGATCCCATAGAACCCGATGAAGGCTCAATGAGCACCTTCCCCCACACAATTTTCAGAACTTCAGCGATGCCAGAAGCAACCTCTCTACTCCTTTCCTGACCCCACCCTGATAACTGATGAGCTTCCTCATAGACAAGAGCACAACGGGGCTTTTGCACACCTACAGTTGCCTCTGTCAAATCCTGCTCCGTACTTACAACAGCCTAAAGGGAGGGGATTAGTGAGGGGGCAGCTAATGATAGCTGCCTGCTGCTCATTGTAGGGTTTAACCGCCCTGGGGCCCAGAAGAAGCTAGAGCAGCAAACCAAACATATGTAATAGATGAAGGTTTGTCCAGGCTTTACTTATTTTCCTTCTTTTCTCATTCAATTCTGAGATAAAAGCAAACCTAGCCTGTGTCCTTGTTCACCAGTGTCTGTCTCTGTCTTTGTCTCTCTTATCTCCTTCAGACCCCACTGTGATGCTTCCTGACCTGATCATGTTATAAGTGTGCCTGGAATCCAAAGGCAGCGTTCCCAGTGGAAGAGTTGTCTTCATCATGGAGAGTCAACAGGATGAAGCTGTTCAAATCAAGGGAGCATCAACTTCCAGCGACGCCCAAGACCAGGATGCTGAAAAGGGAGCCAAGAATAAGACAACTGAGATAACAGAAGGATCCACATCGGAGCCACCCTTATCAGGCCCAGGTCGGCTGAAGAAAACTGCCATGAAACTCTTCGGTGGTAAGAAGGGAATCTGTACTCTGCCTAGTTTCTTTGGGGGTGGACGAAGCAAAGGCTCTGGAAAAGGCAGCTCTAAGAAGGGTCTAAACAAGAGTAAGACCCACGATGGTCTGAGCGAAGCATCTCATGGCCCTGAAGATGCTGTCATTGAAGAGACAGACCTCTCTACACCTTTGTCAAAGTCACCTTCTCAATTTCCTAGCTCCCAGAGTGCCAATGGAGCTTTGGAGATAGGCTCTAGACCTAAGACGTCTGTGACCGAAGCCATAGAGAAAGCTGGAGCTGAGAAGGTGCCCTCTGTGCACAAGCCGAAGAAAAGCCTAAAAAGCTTTTTTAGCAGTATCCGTCGTCACCGGAAGAGCAAGGTTTCTGGGGCTGACCAAAGTGGGCCCGGGGCCAAGGAACTTGAAGGGGCCAGAACCAGGTCTCATGAGCATGTGAGTTCAATCTCTCTGCCCAGCTCTGAGGAGATATTCCATGATGCTAGAAAGGAAAATGCCAAACCCCAGGATGCCCCTGGACCAAAAATTTCTCCAGCACGAGAACATTTTTCACCAACGACAGAGAAGGCAACTGGTAAAAATCCAGAAAAACTCACAAGGACCTGTGCCTCAGAGTTCATGCAGCCCAAGCCCGTTCCTGAAGCTAGCAGTCTAGAGGAGCCCCCCACTTCAGAAACAGAAGGAAAAGTCGTGACTGGAGAAGTAAACCCACCCAATGGCCCTGTCGGGGATCAGCTAAGTCTCTTGTTTGGGGATGTTACATCCCTGAAGAGCTTTGACTCACTGACAGGTTGTGGTGACATTATAGCAGAACAGGACATGGACAGCATGACAGATAGCATGGCCTCTGGTGGCCAGAGGGCCAACCGAGATGGGACCAAGCGAAGTTCCTGCTTGGTAACCTACCAAGGAGGTGGAGAGGAGATGGCCTTGCCAGATGATGATGACAATGAAGAAGAAGAAGAAGAGGATGAAGAGGTAGAATTAGAGGATGAGGAAGAGGAGGTCAAGGATGGAGAGGAAGATGATGACTTAGAGTATCTGTGGGCAAGTTCCCAGGTATACCCAAGATTTAATATGAACGTGGGCTACCATACTGCTTTATCTCCCAGCCACCAGGGCTACATGCTTCTTGATCCAGCTCAGTCTTATCCTAGCCTAGGTCTTGGAGAAATTTTGACACCTCAGAGCGACCAGCAAGAGTCTGCTCCCAATAGTGATGAAGGTTATTATGACTCTACCACACCAGGATTTGAGGATGATTCAGGTGAGGCTCTAGGGCTTGCCCACAGAGATTGTCTGCCCAGAGACAGCTATAGTGGTGATGCTCTATATGAGTTCTATGAGCCAGATGACAGTCTGGAGCACTCCCCACCTGGGGATGACTGCCTTTATGACCTCCGTGGACGAAACTCAGAGATGTTGGATCCCTTCTTGAACTTGGAACCCTTTTCTTCTCGGCCACCTGGAGCAATGGAAACAGAGGAAGAACGGCTAGTGACCATCCAGAAGCAGTTGCTATACTGGGAACTTCGCCGGGAGCAGCGTGAGGCTCAAGAGGCATGTGCCAGAGAGGCTCATGCCAGAGAAGCCTATGCCCGAGACACCCATACTCGGGAATCATACAGCAGAAATGTCCGAGCCCGAGAAAGTCAGGCCCCAGAGGTTCATTCTCAAGAGGGCCGAGTCCCAGAGACCAAAGTACGGCAGGAGAAGCCTGCCTTGGAGTACCAGATGAGACCATTAGGCCCCTCGGTGATGGGTCTGGTGGCAGGGACATCAGGAGGTTCTCAGACTTCCCACCGGGGTACGACATCAGCTTTCCCTGCTACTTCCAGCAGTGAACCAGACTGGCGGGATTTCCGTCCTCTGGAGAAACGTTTCGAGGGGACTTGCTCCAAAAAAGATCAAAGTACTTGTTTAATGCAGCTCTTCCAGAGTGATGCCATGTTTGAGCCAGACATGCAAGAAGCAAATTTTGGAGGCTCTCCCAGGAAGGCCTACCCTAGTTACTCACCCCCTGAGGAGCCAGAGGAAGAAGAAGAAGAAGAGAAGGAAGGGAACGCCACCGTGAGTTTCTCACAGGCCCTCGTAAAGTTCACCAGCAATGGGAACCTTATTACCAGCATGTCCTACAGCTCTGATTCTGACTCATCCTTCACTCAAAACCTTCCTGAGCTGCCCCCCATGGTCACCTTTGACATCGCTGATGTGGAACGGGATGGAGAAGGCAAGTGTGAAGAGAATCCTGAGTTCAACAATGACGAAGACCTTACAGCCTCCTTGGAAGCTTTTGAGCTGGGTTATTACCACAAACACGCCTTCAACAGCTATCACAGTCGGTTCTACCAAGGTCTGCCCTGGGGCGTTAGCAGCCTCCCTCGATACTTAGGTCTCCCTGGCGTGCACCCTCGACCTCCACCTGCTGCAATGGCACTCAATAGGAGAAGCCGCTCCCTCGACAATGCAGAGACCCTGGAGCTGGAGCTCTCCAGTTCTCACCTAGCCCAGGGTTACGTGGAGTCTGATGAGCTCCAGGCCCACCAGGAAGACTCAGATGAAGAAGGTGAAGAAGAGGAAGGAGAATGGGGCCGGGACAGTCCCTTGTCTCTCTACACTGAACCTCCAGGGGTCTATGACTGGCCTCCCTGGGCTCACTGTCCTCTTCCAGTGGGGCCAGGTCTTGCTTGGCTAAGCCCTAATCAGTTGGATGAGCCTTTCAATCAGGCTTCCTATGCTCAGGCAACCTGTTGTGTACCTCCTATGGCAATGCCAATGTCAGTGCCGGGAAGAGCACCTGGAGACTCTGTGTCTCAGCTAGCTCGACCTTCACACCTACCCCTTCCCATGGGTCCTTGCTATAACCTTCAATCCCAGGCCTCTCAGAGTGGAAGGGCCAGGCCTCGGGATGTACTGCTGCCCGTAGATGAGCCCAGTTGCTCCTCCATTTCTGGAGCCAACTCTCGGTCTCAAGCCAAGCCTGTAGGCATCACCCATGGTATCCCTCAGCTGCCCAGGGTGCGGCCTGAACCCGTTCAGCTGCAAGCCAATCACTACCGAGCTTCCAACCTTGACCTGTCCAAGGAGAGGGGTGAACAAGGTGCCTCTCTCTCTACCAGCTACCCCTCCACTGCCATGAATGGAAACCTAGCCAAGTAGTTATCAGTTCCAGAGTGGAGACCTGAGCATGTGAATGGGGGTCAGGGGTTGGGCAGAGGGGTGGGGGTGGGTAGCGCTGATTCACTTGAAAATCCTTTCGGCCAAGATAAACTCCTCTGAGTTTTCACTTTGCCCACCGTCCTCTACCATCTTTGGCCAATTTCAGCTCAAGTACATCTGCCTAGGGAGGCTGCTGCTTCTGGGCTCCAGTTTTTGCTTTGGAGTTTGTTCTGACATATACAGGGCTTGGGATGCATCCTTATTGTAGGCTGAACCCCTCTTCTCTGGTCCCCTGTTGACTAACCACTGATGAGCAGCCAATTTTTGCACTGACTCTCACCCAGAGATGGGAGGCTTGCTGGCTATTAGCAATATAAAGTTATGGTACATATCCTTCCTAACCCCATTCCTTTCCAGCACATCAAATGACTATAACCTGTTTATCCCAGTTAGTTACGTTTAGAGTGGGTCAAGTAGCATGTGTCTCGCTTCCTGTTGCTGTGGACTTTGGTATCACAACTAGATGATGTCCTTTTAACCTGGCCTGCCATAGTCTAGATTGAAGACACAAAACACTAATCCTCATAATGGAGTGATTAAATCTGTCCATATTCAAGCAGAATACAAAGATAGTTAGATTATGGAAAATGCTGTGAGGTCTTGAGCTGTGGAATAATAATATATCTTGTTGGTTTCTTAAGCCTGTGGCTCTTGCAGGCACTTTAGAACTTGCCCCTTTTCCTGTAACTGAAAGATTTCATAACCTCATCCCAAGGAATGTAGTCTCTTAACTGAGATAAGGGAAGAGAAGCCACCTAAATCGGGCTTGACTACATAGAGCATTTGGGTGTTGTGAGATGCGAAAGAGGAAAACAGAAAGGGAGATCCATTTATTCCAGACACCAGGAAGGGGTCTCAGACTTTGGAAATTGAAGCAGCTCAGCTTAGGAGGGAAAACTTTTCCCACCCTTCCTCCCAAGTCAAATAAACAAACAAACAAACAAACAAACCCTTGCCCGCCCCTTTGTGAAGTGGTTCCAAGCTTACCTAAGACATGATGCCAAAGGCATCTCACCTGTTGTAGGCACACTATAACACTTTCATCTTCCAGTTAGCCAAGTTCTTAGGACTTTCAAAGGACCAGGCTTTTTGAGAGGAAAGATTGTAATGCGCCCTGGTTCTGCCAAGCTGCAGGGCTGATCTGCATGGCAGTTGCAGTCCCTTCTAAAATGAACGGCACCTCCCTTCTCTCGCATCCATGCAACTTTTTTTTTCTTTTTCTTTTCTCTTTTGTTTAGGGACAAGGCCCCACACTGTAGTTCTCTCTAGCCTGGAACTTACCCATGTAGACCAGGATGGCTTCTAACTCACAGAGATCCACCTGCCTCTGCCTCCTACCAAGCCCAGCCTAGAGGTTGGAAACACTAGGGAAGAGCTTGGTGTCAGGAAGACATTGCAACAGGCTCATCTTGACGAGGGTCAACGTTTCCTTTATCCTGTGAGACAGTTTCTTTAAAATTCTCCCTCGGGCCCAGCGTGGAGGTATGTGCCTTTCATCCCAACATTCAGAAGGAAGAGGCAATGGGAGTTGAATGAGTTTGAGGCCAGCCTGTTCTACATAGTAAGTTCTAGGCCAGCTAGAGCTACATAGCAAGAAAGACCTTGTGTGTTGTTGTTTTTTAATTCTTTATTGGGAATGCCATATGAAATATTTGGGGGATGGTTATGTTGATCTAAGTTAGAACATTTTTATCTTCTGCCTATGTCCCTCTTCTCACCTCAGAGCCATCTTCACATCTACTAAGTGAAGATGTCAATAGGGCTCTTGCTGGAAATAAGGCAATTTACCTTGAGAACAGATGCTGGTGGCCTTTTGAGTCAAGATTGCTTTGTAGACATATTTTCTATGTCAGGGGATATATTCATGATAATATTTGTCATGGTTTCTAAGCTTGGGATTGGCCCTGTGCCTTTTCCTCAAAAGAGCAGACTTGGTAAAATCTAACCCCTTGGAAGTAACTTCATAACTTTGCATGGCACCAGCACTGGAACCACCCCTCAAGGACCTCATCATATCAGCTCTCTTGGATAACTTTGACTACATCACAATGAAGTGCATCTCTTGTGGAACTGTATAATGAAAGAGTGAGGCCCTCCTTACCCCAACCGCATTGTCCTAAGAGACACATGGCCCAGATTTTAACCACTTGGCCTCTTACCAAAGCTGTTCTGGGAAGGTAAGGCTGAACTTGGCCTGGTTGGGTGGCAGGAAGTAGGCACCAAATGCCTTTACAACAGGAAAAAAAACCACACCTCTTGCCTGTTTAAGGTAGCTTGAGTTCCTGTTTACATTTGGCTGCCATCTACATCAGGCAGTAGAGCTGTCAACAGCCTCCATAGCCCACTGGAGAAGGGCTACCAGCCTGTTTGGAAGAGGAAGCGGTAATCTACCCTCAGAAGGACAGCACAGTGCAATATCTCTGAAGGGACCTGCTATAACCCGGATATATTTTGCTATGCTTTGAAAATTCATACCTTAGAGTAGGACCTGGAGCAAAGTAGAAGTTTGTGGATTGAGTAACATCATTGCCTTCAAGTCCTTTCACTGACCTGGCTGCTAGCCTAGGGACAAAATATTTACAACCTAAAATGGGAGAGCCAAGGTGTCTACAGAAGTAGACTCCTTTTGAGTATCTAAAGCAAACGCTAACTGCAGCCTAGAAAGGGAAGGAAGATTTGGCTGAGGACATACGGTAGTGGCCACATGGTTAACCATGGGATATGCAACCAATCTCTGGGTATCTGTCCAAACATGGACAAGTACTTCCTTGGCTGGCACCAAATATGCTACAAACTACCAGAAGTGCTGCTATCATGTTCACCCTAAGGCTGTGGCCAGATGAACCTCCTGTCTCCATTGCAGGTCCTTGGACAATGAATTTGGATGTGACTTTAAGGGAAGATGGGCTGACAGAAGGAGGCTAGCTTCATCTTGCTACCCAGTACTACTATATAGTGTCAGCTCTGATCCTGAGAAATTCTTGATAGCCCAGTCCGTAGAGGACCAGTGACTGGGTATGGAAAGCCACCCAGCAGGCCTTTTCCAAAGCCAGGATGCCAATTTCTTGGTGCTTTAGATTCTCCAAGGAAGCTCTGCCTTGGGGATCATCTGGCTTTAGCTTAGATACCAGACCACAAGCCTCGTGGATAATGGTTTCAATAAATGCCAGTGTCCCTCCTCTTAGTGCTATTTCAAGGAGGGAAGTGGCTTTCCACACTCAGAATGCTGGGTGCATGCTCTCATCCTGCCACCAGTGGCTTTTTCACCTGCACCAGTGCCACCACTGCCCTCAGCCCCTAGGCTCACTTGCTAGCGGGAGGCATGGGGGTTTACCAGGGATACTTCAAGTTTACCCATATGTATGTTGCATCCAAGTTGTTTTTAATATATATATATAAATATATATATCAAAAGCCAATTATCTATTTTTATATTGTTTGCATTTTATATTCATGGAAACAATGTTTATCAATTGTTCTTTTCTGATATATTTTATTTTTAAGCGGTGCTGTTTACAGTTTTAAACAAAAAAAACAGATGACACAAAAATTGCTGCTGCTCGTGCAGGGGGATGTCATCTCATCTGTCTAGGACCCTCCCTCTTTTCCCTCTCCCACCTGGCTGTGTCACACTATTCATTCTCTTTCCACACGGTAAGGACAGAAGATGCCCATATACCGAAGACCAATACCAGGTAACTCAAGCATGTGAAACCTGGCAGACAGCATGTTTTCTAGCTTTAATTTTGTTTACCTTTTTAGCCCTTCTCTTGTGTAGACATTTTGAAAGTACTCATGTCTCTTGACTTCTTATTCTTTTTCTTCCTTTATATTTTGTGCTTGTTTTTGCAAAGTATCATGCCCACATTGTGTGGTTTGTTGTATTAAGTTTCTCCAAAGGAGCATTAGGGGCTCATTCAACGCCTAGAGACTTGGGATGACAGATGACAATGCTATTTCAACTTCCAGGAATTGGTCATCTCCTTGGGGGAAACCCTTGAATGAGACTCGCCAGGAATTTAGTAGATTGCAACATTGTCCAGACAAAGCAGTAGGTGATTCCTTGGTCCCTCTTGCTACTTTGGGAGAATCTCTCCTCATCCTGCCGCCTCCTTCCCTTCCCTGTTCCAGCTCACAAGTGGATGGTACTTTTGGAAACTGAGCTCTTGTCTTTTTGATTGTAAGTCTTACACTTTAATGGCTGAGTTGCCTCGTTAATCAGGATGGCACTTTTGGGAATGGTGACTGTTACAGTCATGGCTGGGTGGCCTGATCCACAGTTTCTCCATCCTGTAGTCATTCCAAAGAAGAAAATCCACATGACATGTACATTTGTGAGGGTTGGGTCTATTAAGAGGGGGCTTTAATTATTCCTGTTACTATTGGTGCTTATTTTCCCTGCTGTATATGGGGGTGGGGAAGGGCTGGGGAAAACCAGAAATGTATATTTAGGTCATGTTAAATAAAATGGCTGGGGGAAGAAGAAAGATATTAGAAACTGCAGTACATCCCCAGTCTAAGAGTTCTCTCTTCCAGTATAGAAAGGGGACTATAGCTCGTTGCTGTGCCTGAGCTTCCCTTCCCCATTCCTGAGACATCATGGAATCATCTGCATTGTGACCTCTCCATCCCTAGCACTCACTGGCATCTGGATATCTTGATACATTGCCTGTATGTTACAACATATATTTCATTTGCCGAATGCTAATAAACTTCTGTGCTCATGAGGGACCTCCAGTCACTAAAGTGTTTCCTTGTTGTTTGTTCTACAGCAGCATTCATGAGATCTATGTGGGTGATGGGTTTTCTCTTAAAGGGAAACTGAAAAAGCATGCTATTAAGGGAGTCGGTCAACAGGTGAAACAAGCCAAAGCTGAAACTGAAGTTAGAGGAAACTCCCATATTTCATTCAACTTGTGTCACGTATCCTAGTCAGTGTCATCACACCATCTACACACTAAGACCTGACTCTGAGGTTTCTGTACATTGTCAGGGACTAATTTGCACTTCTGCAGTCAGTCACAGGTTGTACTATCTCTCCGTCAAAAAGGAGCAGGAGCACAATGGAAAAGATCCCTGGGTTCCCTTCTCAAACCAGCAAAGAGGCTAAGTGACTCCAGGATCTCATGAATCAAGGAAAGTCAGAAGGAAATTAGAAAATAGAGAATCTCATCTGAGGGGAGTTGATATTTTACAGAAAATGAGTTCTGTGTCCTGTGCTGCATTTAGGGAATGGTAGGTTTTGATTGCCAAGGTGTGTGTGTGTGTGTGTGTGTGTGTGTGTGTGTGTGTGTCAAAAGCATTGCTGAAGTCTACCTAGTCTGATTGCATTCATTGGAAATTCGCTAGAATTAAGATATCCAAGTGGCCCAGGCCTCTGCACTAAGTTTTTGTGCCTCAATCAATTGAGCATCCATAATTTCCTTAAATGCTAGTTAAAGTATTAGGCAATGTCTGAGTAATCTACATGACTGTTTTGTTTGTTTTGTGACAGAGTCTCACTAGCCTTGGCTTTCCTGGAGCTCACTGTATAGATCAGGTTGACCTCTATTCAAGATGTACCTGTGGCTACCCTCATAGTGCTAAGATTAAAGGCATGCAACAGCACACCCAGCATCCTATAGATTTTTTTTTCAACTAAGTTGAACCTTTCCCCCACACCCTCAATTGGCCTGAAGTAGGATTCTGTTACTATTTGTGTTGCCCACATGACTGGCATATTAGACCTACTGGACAAAATAGGTGGAAAACATGCTTCCATTTTTAGACAGACAGATGGTTGCCTTGGCTGTGGTCCCTTTGGAAGTCTTTTCAAATGAAGACGTAATTGTGGAGGGAATCTGCTAAAAACCGTGTGTGTGTGTGTGTGTGTGTGTGTGTGTGTGTGTGTACATGTACACACATGCACAGTTTGGAAATTTCATACATGTAGCCTGCCTGTATTTTGATTATATTCACTTCTAGCTCTTCTATATCCCAACTCCTCCCAGACCAAGTAACTTTTCATTTTAGTCCATTCCATGCTGTTCTGTGGTTTGAGACCCAAGTATACTTGCGTAGCAAGTTGCCTTTCTTATGTTTTCCTTTAGAGCAAAAGTAAACAATAGATAAGGACTCAAAATAGATAGGGAAAGCTACTCTATCCACAAGGACGGATCTTGGGCCTACTGACTTTCCATTCCTCTGGATAAGTCCTAAGTTTTAGCTAGACTACAAAATTTCTACAAGTTAGATTCAGGCAGAAAAATCAAGTAACTCAAGGGCAACAATTTCTAGTTTAAAATCTTATTTCCATCACCTCTTCCTTCTATAAGACCCTAAAAGGCGTATGGACAGAACAAGTGATCTTATACACAAGAAATCAGGATATGGAAAAGAGATTTGCATATTTTACTATGCAGAATAGTTACTGCAAGTCAGTGCCATGCAGGCTGGAATAGAAGACAAAGGTCATTGCTAATAATTCTCTAAACACTGCATGAATAGTATTATTGATATATTCCAGACACTAGATAGTTTTCTCATGTATGCCCCCACATAAATCTATGAGAGTAGCATTGTTATAATCCCTGCTTTAAGATAAAATGGAAGGGAAGCTCACATCATTTAAAACCCTTGGCTAAATTCACTCAGCCAGATCACTAGATTTCAAAGCTCACTATTTGTTCCCATTTCACAGTAAAGCTGTTGGTCTGCTTAACCATATGAATGGTTTCTAGCAGTGGCTCCTGCAGCTTATCCAAGATCAGAGAGTGCTGCTGAAACACACCATGTGCTGTTTTCCATCCTCCTGAGACCCAAACTAGCCATACATCCAAGGGCTGGTTCAGTGTAACAGGATCGGAATCCTCTGTTGTACCCAGAGGATCGAGGTAGGCTACCTCTCCTCACTCCCGTCCTCACGCTTACATCTGTAGTCACTGTAACTAATCAGGTGGACCCAATCATCGTCTCATTTGAACGTGCTAATAAGTGGACTGAGGAAATAATGATAAAAGGAAGTGAGTCAGTTGATATAAATACCTGTATACTTGGCAAATGATCCTTCTGCCGCGCAGACTGTCACCATCAGTTGACATGAAGAGCCTCATGAAGAGTTATTTAATTGTAAATCACTTCAGTAGCCATAGCAGGGAAATATCTCTCAGAAATAATTGCTCCTAGTGTGCTTTGGGGTTTTATTCTTTCTGTTTTGTTTTTCACAAAGAGGCTATAGAGGCTGAGCTGTCCTTGAGCTCTCTGCAGACCAGCCTTGCCTTGAATTCTATAGAGATAAGCTTGCCTTTGCCTCCCAACCGCTGAGATGAAAGATGTGTATCCCCATGCCTGTCTTGTGTGCTTTTGAGAACTCCCTCTTTTGTTCCTTCAGTTTCTTTCTTCTATTGCTATTTCCTTCCACCTGATGCTAGTGCACAGTTTCTTTTTCATCTTTCTAGCCCACAAAATAGTTCACTGTGCCTTCCCAAAGTCTCCCTGTAGCTCCATCCTCAACAGGGAGTGCGTGGTCTGTAGATAACAGATTCAGATTAAAAGAAGCCAAAAGGGGCGGGGTGGGGGGAAGAGATGAATACCTAGCTCTGTGTATAAACTCACACTGCTAGGAAAGAAATAGTCATTTTTATATGCCGCAAAGTAGCTTAATTATAGTTCCCTAAGCTCCTTGTTTGAATAGGGAAACTGAAAATTCCATCTCATTTATGAATGAGATTTATGCCCATTTAAGCACTGGAAACCAAGAAAGTTTGTAGTGTCCAGAAATTAAGGCAAAGGCTCCCAATTTCAAATCCAACAACCTTATTTTCCATGTCTGCAATACAGAAGGTGAAGGAACTAGAGGTTTAAGTTCTGCTTCCATCTGCTAAGAATTCCTACAACTCAAACACAGGATCAGTACAACTCTCTCTCTCTCTCTCTCTCTCTCTCTCTCTCTCTCTCTCTCACACACACACACACACACACACACAAAGCTCGAAAACACAGGATCAGTAAAATCTCCCTCCTCCTACCTGCTCCCCAGGGTGCTTCTCCTTTCCTTTTTTTTTTTTTTCCTTTAGGGATTTTCAGGCTGTTGTAAAAATAAAGATGATTTTGTTGCTTTCAGCTTTCTTTACTGTAAAATTGTATTGCAAGAGGTCTATCACATGGCTGGTGATTTAGATCAATAGGAGAGCGCATATTTCGTCATCTACATGACTCTTCACACCAAAGTAATAAAAACAAACAAGCTAAACAGATCCTAGTAGCCAGGAATTTTACAGGATGATCCCTGCCTGTAACTCAGCTCTTCAGAGGCAAGAAGATCATTAATTCAAGGCCAGTGTGGGCGGTATAGAAAGATCCTGCTTCAAAAGACAAAAGCAAATGTGAAAATCAAACAAAAGAAGAAGTCTATTGAGGACCCGTTTGTTTCTGTTTTATCTGTCCTACGCCTGCTCACCTCCAGGGGCACAGGTTACCGGAGAATTTTTCTTCTTGCAGAGCTAGAATTGATTTAGCTTAGTCCCTGGGGTCCACATACATTCTTATGCTACCTACTCTTTTTTTTCTCTATTTACAATGTTTTCAAATCTGAAGGCAAGGTAGTGTTCTTTGGTCCAACATATATTGAGTGCCTCTGATGTACCAGATGTTCTTGTGGATGCGGTGATGAAAAAGAAAGATAAAATATCCCCTCACAAACCTTAGGCTTCTGGGAGGAAACAATAAATGAAATAGTATACTAGGTGATGAATAGTTATGTTGAGGAAGAGACATGATGGTCACTGTTTTAAATAAAATGATCAGCAAAGACTCACTAAGCAGGTCATGTTTGAGAGATGAGCCTTAGCACTGTGGCAAGCGCTGCTACTGTATTGGAGGAATACACATGAGTCCAATGTCGCTGAAGCAGAGGGAATGAAGGGACAGTGCTGAGGGGTAAAAAAAAAAATCACAGATGTACTTCTAGCGCTGGGTAATTTAAAGGGGGTTGTAGTTTTTTAAGGCTCTGGCTTTTGAATTGACATGGAAACAGTAACATGAACTGACTCATGTCACTTGTCACCTGGAATAGTCTCAGATTTAAACACCTTTAGCTTTGTCTTGTTCTTCTCAGGCTACTATTACAAGATAGCATTAATCAAACCATTTGTAAACAACTAAAATTTATTCTTTACAGTTATGAAGGCTATATACCATCCAAGATCATAGTACCAGCAGCTTTGGTGTGTACAGGGGGTTGACTTGCTTTCTTTTTATTATTATTATTATTATTATTATTATTTTAATTTATTTACCCAGTTTCCCTCTCTCCCAGAAACCCCCTCTTCCTGCTTCTATGAGGGTGTTCCTCCACCCACCTACCCACCCACTCCCACCTCCCTACCCTCGATTCCCCTACACCGGGGCATCTGTTGAACCTTCATAGGACCAAGGACCTCTCCTCCCATTGATGCCTGACATACGCAGCCAGAGCCATGTGTACTCCTTGGTTGGTGGCTTAGTCCCTGGGAGCTCTGGGGGGTCTGGTTGGTTGATATTGTTCTTCCTATGGGGTTGCAAACCCCTTCAACTCCTTCAATCCTTTCTCTAATTCCTCCATTGAGGACCCCGCAGTCAGTACAAGGGTTGGCTGCAAACATTTGACTCTGGATTTGTAAGGCTCTGGCACAGGGCCTCTCAGTAGGCAGCCATATCAGGCTCCTTTCAGCAAGCATTTCTTGGCATCCACAATAGTGTCTGTGTTTGGTGACTGTATCTGGGATGATTCCCCAGGTGGGACAGTCTCTGGATGGCCTTTCCTTCAGTCTCTGCTCTGCATTTGGTCTCCATATTTGCTCCAGTGAGTATTTTGTTCCACTTTCTAAGAAGGACCGAAGCATCCACACTTTGGTCTTCCTTCCCCTTGAGCTTCATGTGGTCTGGGAATTGCATTTTGGGTATTCGGAGCTTTGGGGCTAATATCCACTTATCACTCATTGACTTGTTTTCTTACAGATGCCACTTTCATAATCGTCCTCACAATCCTACCAGGCCTCTTTAGAAAAGGACTGATTTGATTCATGAGGATTGAACATTCAAGACTTAATGATGTTCTGATATTTCCATCTTTTAATAGTATTGTACTTAGGACTAGGTTTCAGCACATGAATTTTTAAGGATATGTAAACATTGAGACGATGGCAAGTTCTTTCCATCTCCCTATGTGCTCTGGGTCCTACCTTTGCCCCATCTCAGATGCACCTAGTGTATTGTGGTCTCCTTCTAGTCAATGTAGTTCCACAAGCATAGCATGATATCTCAGGGAATACATAATGTAAACAGATGTGTTTAGAGCCATTATGTTCCTTGATGTTCTGTTCTTAACAGAATACCATTTCAAAGCTGACTTTTTTTTTTTTTTGGTATTGTCAATGCCTTTATTTGAACCATTTTGACTCACCTCATATACAGTGATACTCTAGTCTACAAATGTATGTTCAAATGTAGAGACTCTCAACTAGATTTTACACTAAGTCTACATTGTGTTGAAGTAAAAGTAAAAATGTGGCAAAAGTTTATGGCAATAATTATAGGGTCATTGATTTATATCTGTTATCCTTTTCTATTTCCAACATTTAGACATTTCTCCAAGTAGATTTTTAATCTTTCCCAGAAATGCTATAAGCTCAGTTCCAAGTAAACTTTTGAAGTCTTGGTTGGTTCAAGTGCAAAACATACAGCTTAGTTTTTTATTATCTGTCAAGCTACATGGAGGAAATAGTAATTTACAACTGAACCAGTAAATGAGGAGGTTGCAGTATGGAGAGAAAAGGACACACTGTAACTATAAAGCAATTCCAGCTCCAGGAAAGAGGCAGGATCAGAAAGGGGGCAGTCTGAGGACAGTGAGGTTTTTCCAATTCTTACTAAACATATTTTCTCATACAATATGATCTGCATATTTTTTCTTCCTCTGCTCCTCCGAGTTCCTTCCCACCTTCCCTCTTATCCAGATTCAGTTTCAAGCACCCTTTCTCTCTCTCTCTCTCTCTCTCTCTCTCTCTCTCTCTCTCTCTCTCTCTCTCTCTCTCTCCATCATATCTGGCTGTGGGACAAGTTCAGAACTGACATATTTTTAAAGAAAACCAAATAAAGTTTTAAAGGCCACCTCGAAAAATAGTTAAGTCTATTTATTTTATTATACTATGAACATGAGACAAATTTACTGAGCTTGTTTGTCATCATTCATTAAAACACATAAGAGCCTACATAGTATTATAAATTTTGGAGACTGATAGACCTGGATCCTATACATGACTTTAAAACCTACCAACTGTATTACACTGGATAAACAAGGCCTGTTAGCCTTGATGTCTTAATATATAAAATAGGAGAAATAATTTGCTCCTCGTTGTACGGACTAGCAATAGTGTGTGTGTGTGTGTGTGTGTGTGTGTGTGTGTGTGTGTGTCTTTCTAGTGCTTAAACACATACTGTTCAGATGGAAGCAAATCGGAGCTATCATTGTGGCTCCCATTGTTGGTATATAGGCAGTCTCCTTTTGGCTGCTTTGTAGATATGGACTCTATAGCAGGTGAGAACCTGATCAACTTGGCCTCAGCGTCTGGGGAAGGAAGAGTGTGGACCCCACATTGAAGTCTGCAAATGGATGCTAGTGGCTGGTCCCAGGGGAGCCAGTCATTTCAACATTTAGTCTCAAGCACCAACACTGAGTGAAGGTGGGAATGGAGAGAGAGTTCAAGAGGAATCAGTGGCAAGTTTTTCTCTTATTGGCAATGAGAAATAACTGGAAGCAGGAGAACTACATCTGAAAAGTGGCCTCAACTGCATAATCAGAATGAAAACCATCATCCAAGTAAGATACCTAAAGTGAGCGTCAGAAGTACAGAGTCCAGAGAAGAGGTAGGTGTAGAAAAGTAGGACAAATTAGGTAGGTGAGGAGATAGATGACAGTGGTGAGAGGGAGGTGCATCTCTAGAGTGGTCAATCAAGGATTTTACCATAATATATGCTGCTGAAAACTCTACCAGACAACTCCTCCAGCTGCTAACCACCCGCAGGGAAGGGGCTGGATACAAAATTAACTCAAAGAAACCAGTAGCCCCCCTTTATACAAATTATAAATGTGCCTAGTAAGAAATTAGGGAAACTACACCTAATTTATAATAGTCACAAATAATATAAAGTATCTTGGTGTAACTCTAACCAAGCAAGTGATAGATCTGTCTGACAAGAACTTCAACTCCCAGAAGAAAGAAATTGAAGAAAATATCAGAAGATGGAAAGATCTCCCATGCTCATGGATTGGCAAGGTTAATATAGTAAAAATTCCCATCTTGCCAAAAGCAATATACAGATTCAATGCAATCCCCACCAAAATTCCAACTCAATGTTTTATGCTTGAAAGAGCAATTTTCAACATCATGTGGAAACACAAAAATCCAGAACAGCCAAAACAATCCTGAACAGAAAAAGAACTTAAGGAAGAATCACCATCCCTGACTTCAAGCTGTACTACAGAGGAATAGGGATTTTTTGAAAATGCATTGTATCGGTATAGAAACAGACACATTTACCAATAGAATTGAATCATAGACCCAGAAATACACCCACATACCTATGAACTCTTGATTTTCGATAAAGTGCAAACCTTACAATGGAAAAAAGAAAACATCTTCAACAAATGGTGTTAGTCTAACTGGATGTCTGCATGTAGAAGTATGCAAATAGGTCCATATTTATCACCCTTCACAAAACCTAAGCTTAAGTGGATCAAGAACCTCAACATAAAACCACATACACTAAATATGATAGAAAAGAAAATAGGAAATACCCTTGAACAAATTGGTACAGGAGATAACTTTCTGAACAGAATACCAATGCCTCAGGCTCTAAGATCAACAATCGATAAATGGAACCTCATAAAACTGAAAAGCTTCTGTAAGGCAAAACACACTGTCAATAGCATGAAATGGAAGCTTATGGATTGGGAAAGGATTTTTAACAACCTTACATCTGATAGAGGGATAATATACAGCATTTATAAAGAACTCAAGAAGTTAGGCACCAACAATCCAAATAACACGAATAAAATATGGGGTCGAGAATTAAAAAGTGAATTCTCAACAGATGAATCTTGAATGTCTGACAAGCACTTAAAGAAATGTTCAAAGTCCTTAGTCATCAGGTAAAAGCATATCAACAACTCTGAGCACCCATCAGAATGGATAAGAGCAAAAACTCAAGCAATAGTACATGCTGGGGAGGATATGGAACAAGGGGAATACTCCTCCATTGCTGGTGGGAGAGCAAACTTGTACAGTCACTCTGGAATTCAATTTGGTGGTTTCTCAGAAAGCTGAGAATAGTTCTCAGGTATTATATTCCTGGGCATATACCCAAGAGGTGCTCTACCATCCTACAAATATACTTTCTCAACTATGTTCATAGCACCTTTATTTGTAATAACCAGAAACTAGAAACCTAGATGTCCCTCAACTGAATAATGGATAAAGAAAAAGGTGGTACATTTACACAATCTACCATTCAGCTATCAAAACAAAGACATCATAAATTTTGCAGGCAAATGGACAGAACTTGAGAATATCATCCTGAGAGAGGCAACCCAGTTCCAGAAGGAGATGCATGGTGTGTACTCACTGGTAAGTGGATATTAGCCATAAAACACAGGATAGACAATCCATAGACCCAAAGAAACTAAACAAGAAGGAAGGCCCAAGTGGAGATGCTTGAATTTCACTTAGAAGGGGGAATAAAGTAATCATAAGAGACAGATTAAGGGAGGGAACTGGGTGGGTAAAGTAATGGAGAGGGAATGGGGGTCAGGATCAGGTGGAGAAGGGGACAGGAGAGATGGCCAGATGGCCATGAAAATGGATAGAAATCTGCAACTGATAGGAGTAAGGAGGAAGGGGTCACCTTCAGGAAGAGACAGAGACCTGAGATGAGGGAGGTACCCAAGAATCAATGAAGGTGACCTAAACATGTGACTTACAGCATTGGGGATATGGAACCTGAAGAGGCCACCAACCCACCCACAAAACTTTCAACCCAAAATTTATTATGTGTACAAGAAATGCAGGGACAGGGGAGGGATCAGAGACTGAGGGAATGGCCAACCAACTTGAGACCCATCCCATGGGCAAGCACCAATCTGTGACACTATTTTTTTTTTTTTTTTTTTTTGGTTTTTCGAGACAGGGTTTCTCTGTGTAGCTCCGGCTGTCCTGGAACTCACTGGGTAGACCAGGCTGGCCTCGAACTCAGAAATCCGCCGGCTTCTGCCTCCCAAGTGCTGGGATTAAAGGCGTGTGCCACCACCGCCCGGCTATCCGTGACACTATTAATGATAGACTTCTATGCATGCAGACAGGTGCCTAGCATGACTGTTGTCTGAGAAGCTCCACCCAGCAGCTGACTCACACAGATGCAGAGACCCACAGTAAAACGGGGTTGGAGCTTGGGGACTCTTACGGAAGTATAGGAGGAAGGATTGCAGTCCCCAAACAGGACAGGAACTCCACGGGAAGACCAACAGAGTCCACTAACCTGGGACTCTTGGGGCTCCCAGAGACTGAATCGCCAACCAAAGAGCATGCATGGGCTGGACCTAGGCTTTCCCCTTCATATGTAGCAGACATGCAGCTCACCCTTCATGTGGGTCCTGAACAACTGGAGCAGGGGCTATCCCAAAAGCTGTTGCCTGTCTGTGGGAAATGTTCTTCTAGCTGGGCTGCCTTGTCTGGCCTCAGTGGGAGAGGATATACCTAGCACCAGAGACTTGATGTGCCAGGGTGGGGGGACACCTGGGGAGGGGCTCTCCAGCTCAGAGGAGAAGGGGAGGAGGATGGGGGTGACCAGGAAGGGGGCAATGAGTAGGATGTAAAGTGAATAAATAAAAAATGATTTCTTCACTTAAAAAAAGTGAAGTTCAGGGCCAAGACTTCCCTAAGTCTTATGGGGAGGGAGGGTTTTTGACGGCTGGAGCTACGCTGGAAGGGACATGGTTACATTCCTACAAAGTTTACAAAGTATACAAAGTTTACAAAGGGAGTCCAGGGCAGGGAAGGCAGTTCCCAGCCACTTGAGTCAATGAATAGCCTACACTAAATGGGGTCAGCATTAAGTCCAAAGGTTGCCTTCATTGTTCCCAAAAGATACTCTTTAACAGATACTGGCTTTGAAAGTAACTTCAGAAAAACTCTAATAGGCTACAGAAATGCAAAATGGGAATGAAGCCACCTCCGTGTTCAGTGAAGGTTTTTGAGCCTGTCATCATTTAGACAGATTGCTCGCTATGGTGAATTTAGATATAAAAATTATCTTATGCATATGGGTGTTTTGCCTGTATGTCTGTGCACAACTTGTGTGCTTGGCGTTTAAGGAAGAAGCTAGAAGAGGATGTTGGATTCCCCGGAACTGGATTTACAAACAGTTGTGAGCCATTGTGTGGGTCTGTTAGTCACACCCAGGGCCCCCTGGAAGAGCAAATAGCCAGTTCTCTTAACTGCAGCTATCTCTGCAGGCCCAGAAAGTTTTTACTTATATTGGTTTAATTTTTCAGGATTCAGAGAAGTTGTCATTACTGTTGTGATATTACCAACCTATCCTCACATTTTTTTTTTGCTTTTCCTCTTTTAGTATTTTAATAATCCTTCCTCTTAGCCTCTGTCTCTGTATATCAGTCTGTCTGTCTTTCTTTCATTCTCAAAACCAAGGCAAAGATATCTATGACTTGGACAGATGACCATACAGAACACAGATTGCCTCATATAGCATCCTTTTCTGTGATTGTAGAAAGCCAGTTGAAATGCTCTTTAGCCTCTCCAAACTCTTGGTTTATAATTAACAAAAATGTTTTTTTTCCAACGCTTGATATGGCACTATGTACCTGTCCTCCCAGGGGTTAGGATTGGAGACATGCCTTGTTGTCTTGTCATGTCCACATGTCACTTTTGGGACTCCCCCCATTCACTTGATCCTTGGCCTCATCACCTATCAAGTAACTGCCCTGTCACTTTCTTGTAAAATGAATATAAAGACTTTGGAAAACTGTAAACAAATGCATCAGAAAAATTGTCATTAGAGCTATCCTTCACCTTTGACTGTCAAGGTGACTTTTACAGTAAGTCTGAGGATCTATACTGCTGACACTGTGCAGACAAGAGAGAGACAGCCATATACTAGAGGTTTTTCTCAAAAGCCAATTGTACTCTTCCAAATTCCACATTTGATGGCATCCTATGAGTAGACTGAAATACTGTATATAATATTCATTATATTGTATACATATATATATTTGTGGTATATATAGTATAAATATAATACTACACACATATATATACATATGTGTGTATACACACACACACACACACACACATATATATATATATATATATATATATATATATATGCTACAGAAGTCAACACTGTCAGCACTTATCACTTCTTGGTGAACCAATGAATTTAATTAGGGTGATTTACAGGACCATAGCTGAGAGATTACTTATAGGATCATGAGCAACTTGATAGTGGCTACAACACTGAAGAAAATGTTTTCATTCTCACAGCAACTTTTAGCTGTTTACATATCTCTAGGGAATGGCAAAGCATTGTATCTCCTTTACCCTTTAGCAATTTTAGCTGCTTATGAAATCTTAAGGGAGTAGTGGTACTTCATGAGCTCCACTCAACCTCCATGTTGGAAAATTAACGGATCAAATTTTGTTCATAGGTCTTGTGAGTAATCACAGCCACCTAGAGCTCAAGAAGATAATGATCACATAATGGGCAGAGGACTTTGTTCACCAACATTCCCACCCTGTTCCCTGGATCTTACATTCTTTCTGCTGTTTCCACCATATTATTTGAGCCTTGGAGGCAGTGCTATGGATGTCCCAATTAGATATGTGAATTTTTCAGTCACAAGTTCTTAGCATTTTGACTTGTTATAAGTCTGCAGTAAGTACAACCCAAGTTTTGTAACACAAACAAACAAAAGGTACTCTGCACAAAGATGACACCAATACAAATCACTAATCTATGGATGTAAACATGAACATTTAGAAGATGAATTGATAGGTATATCGTGCCTGTTTAGCAAAACAACAGCAGTAGCTTTCCACTAGGTCCTACAAAACCCCATAGACTTTTGATCAGGCTTACATTAATAGAAGTGAATTCTGTCCCATAGTATGTACATATGTACTTTTAGGAGCATAAATTCATATATGTTGGTTGTAGATAACCAGATACATGACTTTAATGCATAGAAGTAAGTTGAACTGTGTGATAATGTTTGTACCAAGTCAAAACTAGCCTTAAAAGTCTAACCTAGCAGCGCTAGAGAGATGGCTCAGCATTTGAGAGTACTTGCTGTTCTTCCAGAAGACCCAAGGTCAGATCCCAAAGACCATCAGGTGATTTACCACCAACTGTAACTCAAACTCCAGGGTTTCTAACACCCTATTCTAGTCTACACACACACACACACACACACACACACACACACACACACGACATATTCTATGTCTCTGTCTCCCTCTCTGTCTCTGTCTCTCTCTCACAGATACAAACATACACATGAATAGAAACTTTAAAAGTATAGCTATACTATATGTAGTATAGATAAATTAATATAATTAAGTTTAATAAAATGATATTTATAGCAAAAGAGACTACCTTGAGTAGTGAAAAAAGATTTCTTTGTTTCCTGGGAACTTACCGTGAAAAAGACTCTGTTAATGACTTTGAATATTTTCTTGGCCATTCTGATTGGTGTGAGGTGAAATCTCAGGGTTGTTTTGATTTGCATTTCCCTGATGACTAAGGATGTTGAACATTTCTTCACCTCACGCCAGTCAGAATGGCCAAGATCAAAAACTCAGGAGAAAAGAGATGCTGGTGAGGATGGGGAGAAAGAGGAACACTCTTCCACTGTTGGTGGGGTTGCAAGCTGGTACAACCACTCTGGAAATCAGTCTGGCGGTTCCTCAGAAAACTGGGCATGTTACTACCAGAGGACCCTGCTATACCAATCTTGGGCATATACCCAGAGGATTCTCCAGCATGTAATAAGGACACATATTCCACTATGTTCATAGCAGCCTTATTTATAATAGCCAGAAGGTGGAAAGAACCCAGATGTCCCTCAACAGAGGAATGAATACAGAAAATGTGGTATACACACACACACACACACACACACACACACACACACACACACAATGGAATACTACTCATCTATTAAAAACAATGACGTCATGAAATTCTTAGGCAAATAGATGGAACTAGAAAATATCATCCTGAGTGAGGTAACCCAATCACAAAAGAACACACATGGTATGCACTCACTGATAAGTGGATGTTAGCCCAGAAGCCTAGAATACCAAAGATACAATTCACAAACCAAATAAAGCTCAAGAAGAAGGAAGAACAAAGTATGGATTCTCTGGTCCTTCTTAGAAGGAGGTACAAACCCACAGGAGGAGATACAGTGACAAAATAGGGAGCAGATATTAGGGGAAAGACAATCCAAGAGACTGCCCCACCTGGGGACCCATCCCATATAGTTACAAAACCCAGACACTATTGTGGATGCCAACAAGTGCTTGCTGACAGGAGCCTGATATGGCTGTCACCTTGGAGGCTCTGCCAGTGCCTGACAAATACAGAGGGGGACACTCTCAGCCAACCATTGGACTAAGTACAAAGTCCCCAATGGAGGAGCTAGAGAAAGGACCCAAGGAGCTGAAGGAAGAGGTTTGCAGCGCCACAGGAGGAACAACAATATGAACCACCCAGTACCCCAGGGACTAAACCACTAACCAAAGAGTACACATGGAGGGACCCATGGCTCCAGTTGCATATGCAGCAGAGGATGGCCTTGTTGGACATCAAAGAGAGGAGAGACCCTTGTTCCTTATGTTAGATATGGCTTATATAACTTTTTACTTAATTCTTTAAAGAATCTCCAAGATGTAATGAACCTTCAATTTAGAAGAACTAATGGGAATGTCTTTGGCTAAGGAAGCTTTAGTCAGTTGTAAAAATTAGTACAATTTCTTTATTAAACCATCAGTCTAGAGAATTGAAAATAAAAGGCAAAATTGAAATTCTGTATACTACACAATATCTTATTATTTAGTTATTTATTTATTTTACAGTCCAGATTTTATTACCCCATCCACCCTCCAACTGTTCCCCATACCAAACCTTCTCCCCACTCCCTGTCTCTATGAGCATCTGCCCACCCTCAGCCCCCACCCCACCTGACCTCTAAACTCCCTGGGGCCTCCAGTCTCTTGAGGATTAGGTACATCATCTCTGAATGAACACAGACTCAGCAGTCTTCTGCTGTATATGTGTTGGGGGCCTCATATATCTAGCATATGCTATCTGTTTGGTGGTCCAGTGACAGAATTCTCGGGGATCCAAGGTAATTGAGACTGCAGGTCCTCCTACTCGGTTGCCCTCCTCCTCAGCTTCTTCCAGCTTATCCCTAATTCAACCACAGGGTCAGCAGCTTCTGTCCGTTGGTTGGGTGTAAGTATCTACATCTGACTCTTTCAGCTGCTTATTGAGTCTTCTAGAGGGCAGTCATGGTAGGTCCCTTTTTGTGAGTGATCCATAGCCCTAGTAATAGTGTCTGGCCTTAGAACCTCCCCTTGAGCTGGATCCCACTTTGGGCCTGTCACTGGACCTTCTTGTCCTCAGGTTCCTCTCCATTTCCATCCCTGCAGTTCTTTCAGACAGGAACAATTATGGGTCAGAGTTGTGACTGTGGGATGGCAGCCCCCTCCCTCCTTCACTTTATGCCCTGTCTTCCTGCTGGAGGTGGGCTCTATAAGTTCCCTCTCCCCAATGTCAGGCATTTCATCTAAGGTCCCTCCCTTTGAGTCCTGAGAGTCTTCCACTTTGCAGGTCTCTGGTGCATTCTGGAGGGTCCCCCCCAACCTCCTATTTCCTGAAGTTGCCTGCTTCCATTCTCTCTGCTGGCCCTCAGGGCTTCAGTCCTTTTCCCTCACCCAATACCAGAGCAGGCTCCCCTCTCCCCCCCCCACTCCCACCTGCCATCCACTTTCCCTCCTATGTCCCTCCCTCCCTCCCCACTTGTGATTGCTTTCTTCTTACTCCCAAGTGGGACTGAAGCATCCTCATAGTTGTTCACCAAAATAAGTTTTTGATTATTATGTAATTTAATAAGAGTACCTCAAATAGAAATATAATTCTTTCATTTTACTTTTGAAATGATAATATAATTACAACATGTCTCCCTTTTCTTTCCTCCCTCTAATCCTTTCTATATACCCTTCTCAAATCTCCTTCAAATTCATGGCTTGTTTTATTCATTAATTGTTATTAACATTCATATATATGATATATATGAATGTATATGTATATGGAGAAAGAGGAACACTATTCCATTGCTGGTAGGATTACAGGCTGCTAAAACCACTTTGGAAATCAATCGGGCAGTTCCTTAGAAAATTGGAAATAGTTCTACCTGAAGACCCTGTGCATGCTGCCTCACTTTTCTGTGAGTTTATATGAGCTTTGCTCAATTGATTTAGAGGGCCTTGTTTTCTTGATACCTTCCATCCTTTCTGGTCCTTAAACTCTGTTTCCTATTCCAAAGGGTACTCTGAGCTCTGGGACGGGGTATTAATAGAGGCATCCCATTTAGAGCTATGCGTTCCAATAGAGGCATCCCATTTAGAGCTATGTGTTCCAAAACTCTCTCCCCCTCTCCCCACTCTGTAATGTTGGACTGTGGGTCTCTGTATTTGTTCCCACCTCCTGCAGGAGGAAGCTTCTCTGATGATGCCTGAATACAGCACTGATTTATGAGTATAGCAGAATATCATTAGGAGTTATTTTATCAGTATTTTTAAGACCAGTAGTATTTGGTTTTACTGTAGGTTCCTGGGAAAATTAGTCTCTGATTCTTGACCACCCAAGCAGTGCAGGGTCTGGATACCACCTAGTGGAGTAGGCCTTAAGTCAAATCAAATATTGGCACAAGGTTTGTACTACCGTTGCCCTAGCATATTTTACAGGCAAGACAGCATTGTAGATCAAAGGTTTGTGCCTAGTATCTATGTTTCTCTCTTAGTACTCTGCAGAGCACTTTCCTACACCAAAGTCACTAGAACATAAAGTCTACATCTCCATGATCACTGACTTGTGTGAGGGTTGTCTTCTTCAGCAATGGGGCCTTGTCAGTTTGTGAAAAGCAACAGCCTGGGGATTTCCATGGGACTCCTTTGGCCAACAACTCAAATGAATGTAACCCAGACCTAGTACTAGAAGCTTTGGTTGGTGATAAGAGATGGTCAATTTCCCCATTATTTAGAAACTTTATTAGGATAGCCTTCATATATTTTACGAAGTTTTCACTGCACTTGGTTTCCATATGGCCCTTCAAATGGCCTTCAATTCTAGCTGTCTCTCCCCTCCCCTTCCCATCTGATCCTCCTGTCTCACTACCCCACCACCAGTATACCCATAATATAGATTCTATTTCCCTTCACAAGGAGATCCATGTGTGCCCTCCCTGATCTTTTCCTCTATACCTAGCCTCTCTGAGTCTACAAATTGTAGCTTTGAATATATATTGAATATATATATTGATTACATACCATATTTATTTTTCTAAGTCTTACCTCACACAGAATGATTTTTTTCACATCCATCCACCATCCATCCATCCATCCATCCATCCATCCATTTGTCTGCAAATTTCATATCACTTTTTAACAGCTGAGCAATATTCTATTGTGGAAATGAACATCTTCTTTATCCATTCTTCTGCTGAGGGACAGCTAGGTAGTTTCCAATTCCTGGCTGTTATGAATAGAACAGCAATGAATATAGTTGAACAAGTGTCCTTATGGTAGAATGAAGTGCCCTTCAGATATATGGTTGACAAAACATTTAAAAAATATTCACCATTAGTCATTAAGGAAATGCAAAATAAAACTACAATGAAATGTTAACACGCTGCTCACAGCCAGCCATTGGACTGAGCACAGGGTCCCCAATGGAGGAGTTAGAGAAAGGACCCAAGGAGCTGAAGGGGTTTGCAACCCCATAGGAAGAACAACAATATCAACCACCTACCCCCTCCCCAGAGCTCCCAGGGACTAAATCACCAACCAAAGTGTACACATAGAGGGGGCCCATGGCTCCAGCTACATATGTAGCAGAGGATGGCTTTGTCTGGCATGAGTGGGAAGGGGGGGCCCTTGGTCCTGTTGCCTTAGTCAGGGTTTCTATTCCTGCACAAAATATCATGACCAAGAAGCAAGTTGGGGGAGGAAAGGGTTTATTGAGCTTACACGTCCACACAGCTGTTCATCTCCAAAGGAAGTCAGGACTGGAACTCAAGCAGGTCAGGAAGCAGGAGCTGATGTAGAGGCCATGGAGGAATGTTTCTTACTGGCTTGCTTCTCCTGGCTTTCTCAGCTTGATCTCTTATAGAACACAAGACTACCAGCCCAGGAATGGTACCACCCACAAGGGGCTCTCCCCTCTTGATCACTAATTGAGAAAATGCTTTACAGCTGGATCTCATGGAGGCACTTCCTCACCTGAAGCTCTTTTTTCTGTGATAACTTCAGCTTGTGTCAAGTTGACACACAAGAACAGCCAGTACACTTGTGAAGACAGGAATCTCCAGTGTAGGGGAATGCTAGGGCTGTGAGGCAGGAGTGGGTGGGTATGAGGGGGACCTTCATAGAAACAGGGGGATGAGGAGGGGAGGGGGGCTTCCAGAGGAGAAACCAGGAAAGGGGACAACATTTGAAATATAAATACATAAAATATCCAATAAATAAAGAAAAATAAAGAAACTCAGAGAATTAGCTTTACAAACTAGAGAAAAGAGATGTTAGACGTGATGATAAGTACAGAAACATTCCAAGAGATTCTATTGTAAGTACAATGGAAGATATGGGCTGCTAGAAACAGAATTAGTATAAAAACAAACAAACAAACAAACAAAAAGGATGTTTGACTGCAGAGAAATTTCAGTTTGTTTGTTTATATATTGAAGAGGCCCCAGGAAAAAGAAACAATTATGAAACAAGTTGCTTGAGACAGTTATAGAGCTGTGCTTCTGATCAGGAGAGGGTGGGTGGGTATGAGATAGTACTCGGGAGTTGGGCCTTAAATCAAGCTCAATGCTTTTTTTTTTTTTTTTTTTTTTTTTTTAGCAAGACCGGGTCAAGTCTACTCACACTATGATTGAGGATGATCTGGCACAAAGATAGTGGTTGAGTGTGAATCCAGATTAACACGTGTGCAGGTTATCTTGAGTGTATCATAGTTGCTGGAATGATAAAGAAAGTCCTGCTGAAATTGAGAGTCTGACTGGAGAACAAACTCTTAGAAGGTTAGGGAGAGAGAAGACTATGACATTGCCTGAAAGTGAGGGACCAAATATCCCAGTTATTGAACTATTTGTTTCTGTGTGGACTTCAACCCAATCTTGAATTTTGTCACCATAGTACTAAAATATTATAATATAAGTAAAAACAAAAAAGAAAGAAATGTTATCACACCCTAGTCACAATGGCCAAATTAATAAAAACAAACAGGGTATTGGAATAACAGAATACAGGACTTTATTCTGTTCTTGGTTGCCTTGGGATCTAAAACAAAAAAGAACTTTAAAAAATGTTCTAAGTAACTATTACAATAAAACTTAAATCTGTATCAAATTGTTAATTTAAATTTGTGTAGAAAACTTAGTGTGATACTGGTATTTGGTAGAATATGATGTCTAAATTGGGCAGTCTACCCCCATCATATGATGACTCCATTTAAATTCCTTTTATATGTGTATATATATTATGTATATATACATAATTATATATGTATATTACAATATACATATATATTATATATTTATATATTTTAGGAAGCTTCTAGAGTAGTGTTTCCATTGGCTTTTCAAAAGGCCTTTAGTGTTAGTTCTCCCTTTCTATATCCCTGACCTCCCATCCCCCTTCACTTAATCTTCCTAGTCTAATTTTCCTTTTTATCTGTCTGTGGCACTATATTGTAGTTTCCCTTCCATTCGAGAGCCTCTCCTCTCCCTGTTCCCCCTGTGGATATTCTAAATGAAAGGTACATATCTAAAATTTAAACACTAACTTATACATATAAAAGAAAACAAGCTTTTTTTCTGCTCTGATTTTGAGTTACCTCGCCCGATTGTTGTTCCTAGCTCCATCCATTTAGTTGTGAACCACATAATTTCATGAATAATTCCCATTGTGTAAATGTACCATATTTTTATTATTCATTCATCAGTTGATGGATATTTAGGCTCTTTCTCATTTCTGGCTATTATGAATACAGCGGCAATGAACATGAATGGACAAGTATTTTTGTAGTACGGTGTAGAGTCCTTAGAGTATATGTCTAAGAGTGGTATAGCTGGATCTTGTGGCAGATTGATTTTCACCTTTCTGAAGAGCCTCCACACCGATTTCCATAGTGATTACACCAATTTCACTCCATAAATAGTGAATAATCGTTCTCCTTTCCCCACATCTTCACCAGCATGTCCTGTCATTTGTTTTATTAATTTTTGGCCATTTTTGCTATACAATTTCAAAGTAGTTTTAATTTTTTCCTGGTACATAGGGATATTGAAAATGTTTAAATGCTTTCAAGCCATTTATGTTTCATCTTTTGAGAATTTGTTTAGTTCTCTGTCCCATTTTTAATTGGGTTATTTGATTTCTTGATGCTCATTTTATAAATTCGTTGTGTATTCTAGATACTAACCCTCTAGCAGATGTATAGTTTGTAAAAAAAAATGATTTTCTATACTGTAGACTACCTCTTCTCTCAGTTAAGGTATCCTTTACTGTTTAAAACCTTTTTAGTTTTATGTGATTCCATTTATTAATTATTGATCAAGATGCCTGTACTATTATTTAGGGATTATTCAGGAATTATTTCCTGTGCTGATGAGTTCAATCATATCCTAGGTCTCTGGGAGAACAGTCAGTGCTCTTTACTGCTGAGCATTTCTCTTGCTTATTATATTTCTATATGAACATGATGGAGTCGAACTAGAGGTGAGAGTAGGAGGAGATACACAAATACACAATATCATGGATCCCAAACAAAACACTCTTGACTAAAGAAGTAATGATTCAAGAAATTAAAAAGTAAAAAAAAAAAAAATAGAAGAAGAAGAAGAAGAAGAAGAAGAAGAAGAAGAAGAAGAAGAAGAAGAACATGTGAGTACAACATACCAAAATTTGTGGGAAACAATGTGAAGTTCTAAGAAGGCAGTTTATAATTGCCATGCCTCTGTTGAAAATATATCACAGATTACTTAAAGATGCCCCTCAGAGCCTTAGGAAAACATATGAAACCAGAAATGAATAATGTCAGCAAAAACTAAGGAAATGGAACAGAAACCAATGAAGTGAAAAATAAAGTTGGTCCTTGAAAAGACCGACCATTGGCTAAGTTAAAAGAAAGAGAATATGGAATCTTAAAAAAATTAGAATTGAAAAGGAAGATAGCACAAAGATACCAAAGAAATTAGAATCATTAGAGCATGTCTTAAAAACCTATTCTATAACAAGTTGAAAATTTTTTTGAATGGCCCAATATCTAGACACACATATTGTGTCAAAATTGAAACAATATGTGAAGGAACTGGAGAGATGGTACATCAGTTAAGAGCACTTGATACATTTGCAGAAGTCCTGAGTTTGGTTCTGACTCACAACCATCTGCAATTCCAGTTCTAGGGTATCTTTCACTCTCTTCTGTTCTTCATAGACACTGTGCATCCAGGAGGCACAGTCATACGGATGTAAACACATAAAAATATTTTTAATCTAAAAATAATAATATGGACAACATTAAGAGATCTATAGTAAGCAATAAGGTTAATGTAGTAATAAAGATTCCTAAATAACAAACAACAAAATTCAGGCCCCAATAGATTCACTAATGAATTCTGCTAACCCATATGAGAACAAATACCAGTTTTTCCCAAATAATTCACTATAACAGAAAAAGAAGTGACAAATCTCATCTTACAAAGCCAATATTACCCTGATACTCAAATCCATAAACACACACACACACACACACACACACACACACACACACACAAATAGCATTTTCCATGATGAACATGGTTACAAAAATTCTCAATAAAAATACTTGATGTTTTTTGAAAATCTAGGAATAAAACTAACTAAGAAGGCAATGATTTCTACAAGGTGAACTTCAAAATAGTAATAAAACAACAAAAAGAAAATAGAAAAAAATGATACTAAACCATGGAAAGATATTTCATTCTCCTAGCTTGGCAGAATTAGTATAAGAACGTGCTTATAGTACAAAAGCAATCTACATATTAAATGCAATTCCCATCCAAATTACCATGGCATTCTTGAAGGAACTACAAAAGCTATCTTAACATTTGTCTAGCAGCATAAAAGGCCATGGATATTTAAACCAACCAAAGCAGGATGAACAGTGCTGGAGGCATCGCACTACAGGACATACAACTATAGTACACATTCATAGAGACAAAGACAGCATAGACTGGCACAAAGACAGACATGGAGAACAATGAATCATAATAGTGGACGGAGACCCAAGTTCACATAGCTTAAAACTAATGCTTAAGAAGATATAAAAACATTTGGAAATGTTTTTTGTGGAAAACAAAGGATATCCTGTTTCAAAAATGCTGGAAATCTCTATTTCTCACTCTGCAAAAAATAAATAAATAAATAAAATAAATGATAAAGTAAAAAGAGATTCACTTAGAATCTGAAATACTGGAGCTCTTAGAGGAAAACATGGAAATTCCCATCCATTTTGTCTACATATATGTCTGTGAACCTCATTCGTGTTTGGTGCCCAGGGAAGCTAAAAGAGGGTATCAGATTTCCTGGAACTGGAATTAGAGAGTTGTCCAACATCACTAGTGGTCTTAATTGCTGAGCCATCTCCTGTACTCCCTGAAGTCTCCTATATACCACTAACAAACTTGCTATGAAATAAAGTGGCAAAAATTTACCCTATTCTCAGTTTCAGAAACAAAACACAGCAAAACAAAACCTGAGAATAAACTTAACCAAGGAAGTAAAAACATTATGTTGTGCCAATAAGTATATTTCTGAAAGCAGTATCTGTATTCAACAAGATCCCATTCAAAAGTCCAATGACATTTGTTGTAGTTTGCTTCTCTGCTGTTGTGACAACCACTGTTGACCAAAAGCACCCTGGTGAGGAAAGAGGATATTGGGTTGACAGGTTACAAACCATGTTCAAGGGAAGTCAGGCATGGCAGGAACTCAAGACAAGAACCTGGAAGCTGAAGCCGGCAAGACCATGGAAGAGGGCTGCTTGCCGCCATGGCTCAATGAAATGTTTTCTTTTACAACCCAGGACCGCTTGCCCAGCAGTGGGCTGGACCCTCCTACATCAATCATTAATCAAAAAAAGTCCCTACAGACTTGCCGATAGGCCAGTCTGATGGAGGCAATTCCCCAGTTGAGGGTCCCTCTTCTCATGGCACTCCAGTTTGTGTCAAGTTGACAAAAACTAACAAGTGTGACATTCTTCACAGAACTACGAAATGCACATAGGAATTCCAAAGATTCCAAACAGCCAGAGCCAGCATACACAGAAAGCATACTGGAGGCATCATGACATCTGACCTCAGATTATGTTGCAAAGCCTCCATGACAAACACAGCGTGGGACTTGCACACAGGCAGGTATGTAGACCAATGTAATAGAAGACTTAGAAATAAGTACACATAAATACAGCCAACTTAAAAAAAACATAAGGCATGAAAAACTATATTGGAAAGCAGATAGCTCTTTACTAAATGATACCAGAAAACTGGTCATGCATATGCAAATGCAAATTGAATGTGCACGTCTAATTCTGTACAAAAAGCAATTGAGGACTGTGCTAATTAGTTTCCTGCCAACTTATCACAAGCTAAGGTCATCTGGGAAGACAGAATCTCAACTGACAAAATGTTTCCATTAGATTGGTCTGCAGGCAAGTCTGTGGAGACATTTTCTTCATTCACGATTTATGTGGGAGGGCCACACATTGTTCACTGGGGGCAGTATCTCCCTTTACAAGTAGCCCTGGGTTGTATAAGAAAACAGACCCAAAAAAGCTACGGAGAGCAGGGCAGTAAGCACTATATGTTCATGTCCTCTGCTTCAGTTCTCACCTCTAGGTCTCTGCTTTGTACTCTTGCCCTGACTTTCTTTCACAATGGCCTGTGATTGGGACATGTAAGTAAAATAAGCACTTTCTTCCTCAGGTTTTTAGGGTTTTTTGTCAGTATTTTATCATAGCAATAGAAAAGCAAGCTAGAACAAGAATGGATCAAGGACATTAATATAAAGCCTGAAAGGCTGATAGAGGAAAACAGGGAAAATTCAGCCCTGGGACCCCAGGAGGAGTTAGAGAAAGGACTAAAGGAGCTGAAGGGGTTTGCAACCCCATAAGAACAACAGTATCAACTAACCAGATCCCCCCCCCCCCAGAGCTCCCAGGGACTAAACCACCAACCAAGGAGTATGCATGGAGGGACCCATGGCTCCAGCCACATATGTAGCAGACGTCAATGGAAGGAGAGGCCCTTGGTCATAGAGGCAAAGGTGGGGGGGGGAGGGTTGGGGAGTTGCAGAGGGGAAACCGGGAAGGGGGAATATCCTGAGTGAGGTGACCCAACCACAAAAGAATACACATGGTATGCACTCACTGAAAAGCAGGTATTAGCCCAGAAGCTTGGAATACCCAAGACACAATTCACATATCAAATGATGTCCAAGAAGAAGGAAGCAGAGGCCCCTGGTTCTGGTAAGGCTCGGTGCAGCAATGTAGGGGAATACTAGGACAGGGAAGCTGGAGAGGGTTGATTGGGGAACGGGGGGGGGGGAGGGCTTATGGGACTTTTGGGGAGGGGGGATCCAGGAAAGGGGAAATCATTTGAAATGTAAATAAAGAATATATGTAATAAAAACACACACACACACACAAAGAAATGTAAGCAAATAAAATGGTTAATAAAGAAAGATACAGGAATAGGGATATTTTTCTGGAAAGAAAATCTTGTAGCACAGGAAATAACTTGAAGACATCAACCAATGAAGTTATCTGAAATTAAAAACCTTCTGCATATCAAAGGAAACAGTGAGTGGTGAAGAGACAAATGACAGAATGGGAAAAAGTCTTTGCTAGTACTTATACCTCAGACAAGTAACTGATATCTAGATTATATTTACACACACACATACACACACACACACACACACACACACACACACACACACACACACACACAAAACACTGCATAGAATAATCACAAAACCACCATATCTTTCAAAGTAATAAATGGGCCAATGAACCAAACAGACAGATCTCAAAATAAGAAATATAAAATGGTCAATAAACACTTGAAAAAGTGTTCAACATCCAGAGTGATCAGAAAAATGCAAATTGAAACTGCTTTGAGAGTTCACTTCACCCCTGATGAGACATCCAGCATAAAGAAAACAAATGACAACAAGTGCAAGTGAGGCTGCGTATTCAGAACCGTACTATTCCCTGCGGGTGACAGTGTAAAGTATTAGAGTCACTATAGAAATCAGCAGGGAAGTTTTCCTGAAAACTGAAAGTAGAACTAGCACATGATACAGCGGTACCATATCTGGCTATGGCCAAACAAGTTTTGTTCAGAACAATTTCTATCGCTACACAGTTCACTAGCTATTCATTGACAGTAGAATGGATAAGGAAAACATTCTACTTATGCACTGGAATGTTCTTCATCTGTAAAACAATGAAATCATGACATTTACAGGAACATGGGTGGAAGTGGAGTTATGTTAAGTGGAGTGTCCCAGATTGACAAACACAATGTCACATGGGGGAGCACTCTCAGAGAGGCAGGGGGAGGGGGAATAGGATAGGGGTTTTGTGAAGGGGAGACCTGGAAAGGGGAAAATATTTGAAATGTAAATAAAGAAGATATCCAATAAAACAACAAAGAAACAAACATTCATGTATGAATATATACATGTGGATGTTACATAGGTTATAAAACTAAAAAAGGGATCCTAAGAGGGGGAAATGAGGTTATAGTAGAGGGCTATGAAGAAGACAAAAGAGGTGCATAGAACACATGAAAGCAGAGGTGAGACTAGTGGGTGGGGAATGGGAACCAGCATGAGAGAATAAGGGAATTGGAGAGCATAATATATCAGCTTTAAAACTATTACCTTGTATAGTAATTTTTTAAAAATTAAATTAAAAAATAAAAATGTATACATTTTCTATATAGTAAAGGAAACAGCTGTCACAATGTAGAAATAGCATAGGGACTGGGAGAATACCTTTGGTAGCTGAACATCTGAGAGGGAATTTCTATAATTGTGCAGAAGATATCTGAAAGGCAAATTAGTAGATATCCAAAGTTATCTTAGTCACACAGACTGACCAACAGCGGTCTAAGCACACAAGTCATGTGGGAAACAGTAGCAGCCTATACCACTCAATTTCAGTACTCAGTTTCAGATTGTTAAGTACCAAGGTCTAAAAGTTTACTGGGAAATGGGTAGCATGTTCTCCCTGCAATTCTGGAGTTACAAGCTCACTGAGGACTGTTCCCTAACCAGTGAGGGTTATTGCCCACTAGTAGCCTTCATCTGCAGGGCTTAACCCTTTTCCCCCATAGACAATATATGCATGTCTCACTTGGATGTGGGTTTTTTAAGTATCTGGAATGAATGGAAAGAATCCTCACACACACACACACACACACACACACACACACACACACACTCGCGCACAGCTGCCTATTTTGGCCACAATGTATTGCACCCAAAATCCTGGGAAAATGAGAGTGAGAGCAAGAAAGGGGGAGAGATAACACAAACTTAAATAAATGGATTAAACACAGATTGGAAGAATAAGCCTTGGAGCTTCTAATAGTTTCAGAGCTATACTTAGGGGTCTTTCTCAAGGATATTTGTGGGTACCTGAGAATGAGAAGCAGGAGCTCTAATCAGTTGGTCTCTGGTCCAGAGTTAGCATCAAGGGATGCTTTATTCAACCCCAGAATTCCTGGACGTAATACCCCACCCCTCTCTAGGATCATTATGGGAAATTTACTTTCAGTTTCCTTAGACTTTGTGTTAGAGTTTCTATTGCTGTCATAAAACACAATAACCAAAGCAACTTGGGAGAAAAGGGTTTATTTTGTCTTATACCTTGTAGTTCAGGAAGTCAGGGCAAGAATTCAACGTAGGTACCTGGAGATAAAACAGTGGAACAGAGGCCAGGGAGGAATGCTATTTACTGGCTTGCTTCTCATGGCTCAGTCAGCCTGCTTTCTTCTTATAGAACCAAGGGCCACAAGTACAGGGATTACACCTCCCACAGCAGGTAAGCCCTTCCACTATTAATCAAGAGAATACACTACAAACTTGCTTAATAGGAATCTTCTGGAGGCATTTCCTCAACTAAGAGTCCCTTTTCCCTGATATGTCTAGGATTATGTCAAATTGACAAAACAAACAAACAAACAAAAAAACCATAGCACAGACTTGTTGCTAAGGTACAGCCTTAAGACTTAGGGTAAGTTTGATCCTGAGAACCTAAAGAAAAACTGGCTAATTGTAGAGGGCTGCGAAATGCCCCGCCTTAAAGATGGCACTGGTTTCCGCCTTCTTCCCCCCAGGGGGAGAGTGCCCTTTGAGATAAACAACTCCTTATTTGGCTTTGTGTAATCAGATGCTGTCCTTCCGCTTTGAGGTAGCCTATCTGCCTTGCCCACGTGTCATCCAGGGATTGGCCAGATTTTGAGATATAAGAGAGTGCTGGGGTCGAGGTAGGGGGAGACGCCATTGTATAAGGTTCCTGAGTAAACTGCTTGAAGAAGATCACTGTTGTTGTGTCCTTCCTTGCGGGTCGAGTTTGGGCGCGACAAGTGGTGACCCGTACGGGGAGTTTCTCCCCCACTGATGGTGATCAGAACTTCTTGCAGTCAGGGTAGTGCTAGCAAGTAACCACGGTAAGTGGGAGAAAAAGGCCGCTGGGGTAAGCGGCAAAGAAAAGAATCCTGAATAAACTGCTCTGAGAAGGACTTGCATTTGTATAACGCAGTTCAGAACTCTTTGCAGTCAGGGCAGCTGGTCCGTAAGTTCCCGGGTAAGTGGGACAATTAAGGTTCTCCGTTCGAGACGATAAGGTTCTCGGTTCGAGACATAAGGCTCTCCATTTGAGACGATAAGGTTCTCGGTTTGAGATGATTAGGCTCCCGGTTTTGGGACGGATTGCACTGAGCACGATGTGGGGTTCATCGTCAGCTCAGATGGCCTGCCGGGCCCTCGGGGTTTTGTTGGGAGCGAGAGGAATTGGGCTTAAGAAAGGAACAGTGGAAAAATGAGAAAAGGAAAATGGATTTCAAAACTCCTGGGGACAAGGGGAAACATGGAGACGTCCTGTTTCCTCTATGGACCCCAATGGAGATGTTCTTAGTACTGGGTACAAGTGTTCTTTCCTCCCTATGTATTGTCATTGGTGCACCAATTTAAATTCTCTTTTTGTTACCAATGTAATAATTTTTAATCATGCGTGTGTCTCTCCTTGTTTTGTTTGAGTGACTGCTGTCCTGTGTTTTATGTTAAAAAATGGTAAAAACTATTTGCTGGAGGTCCATCTCTTGATTCAGTCTCAGTTTACACAGCAGAGGCTGATTTTAGTTGCTCTGCAATTAGCTAGGAGTCAAGCACAGCTGGAGAAAAGCTGCTTTTGAAAAGGGCCAGCAGCTTCTCAAGTTCTAGGACAAGTAGGCTGATGGTTATTTCTCCTTTAGAGTACAAAGTGCTTTTTCTCTTGAATTACAGCTAGAAAACAATTGTTTGGTTCAAATTTATAACATTCATGTAGTTGTTTCATTTTTGGTTCTGATTGGTCTTAAAGGTATAAATATGTTTTGCATGTTTTGACTATAGAGTATTGGCTTAAAAGTTATTGGGCATGATTAAAAATTATTACATTGGTAACAAAAAGAGAATTTAAAACTGGTAACTCAGGTTTGGAGCTATCTTAACAACACGTGGCATGACTCAACCCAGGAAACATTCAAACATAAGAACTTGCAGACAAACTTTGTAATGTGAAAGTAACATGTTTGCCATTGAATTTTAAAGAGAATAAATTGCTTAAAATTGGGTTTTGCTTTCCAAAGTTGTAGTTATGCTCTAATATTTCAAGAGAAAGAATTATGGTTAACAACTGCCAGTGTACCATTGCCTGAAGTTTGGAGTTTGATCTAAGGCTTACGATTCTTAACTCACTCATATTTTGTAATTAAGATGATTTCCAGAGTAAGTTTAAAACAGCTGTGGCCAGTATAGACCTGTTGCCACTTTTTCACAAGCTTTATTGGATACAGTGCTAGAAGTAAAAATTAACCACCCAAGATTGAAAAGGAGATCTCAATGGGAATTTATTTGAACTGTAGATATGACTACTAAAAACAGCTAGTAGAATTTTTCTGGGAACCTTCAAATTTCAGGTTCCTTTTGTTAATCAACCCTTATACAATGGGGTCCAGTTGCAGGCTACTACGCTGCAGGACAGGTGAGTGTTGGGCCTGGCCTTAGCCAATAGGCTCAGATTAGAAAATAATTTACAGTTGAGTAAATGAAATGCTCAGAGCTGCCTCAGTGGAGACTTGTGAGGCACTGATTTTGTCTTGCATTTCACCCCTAGGAAGTTTCAGGCCAATGTTAATGCCCACCTCAAAGGTGGCATAATGATCCTTAATCAAAGAATTGATTTGGTGCAGGAACAAGTTGATACCCTTTGGCAGGTTGCTCAGTTAGTGTGTGAATGGTGATACACGGGGCTATGTATTACCTCAGTGTCTTATCAGAATTTTACCCATGCTGCTAATTTGTCAAGGAGCTTGTCTAAGTCATCTTGCAGGGAACTGGTCCGGAGAATTTGATCATCTGCTACAAGAACTGAGGATTGCCATCTTCCATGTGAATTCCACCTGAGTAGATGTGTCCTTTGCTGCCGGATTGGGAAACCTGGATTGCCAACGCCATGAATCATCTGAAAGAGTGGGCGGGCATGGGTGCTATGGTTGGGTTGTTAGTCTGGTCTCCCTTGTTGGCTTGTGGTGCATTTTCAGAATGTGTTAAGCTCAGCGGTGACAAGTGGCTATGATCATACAGGCCTTTACTACCATTAAGGCAGGACAGTTCCCCCAAACTTGGCTTTCTGTCATGAAGACAGAGGCCATGTGATCCCCCCAGTACCTTGGGGGAGGCCCTCCTGTGTTTTGGCTATGACCTTGCTTGCCTTACACAGAGAGTCATGAGGCAGCATGATTGTCCGGTGGCAGGGCAGGCATGCTTGACCAGGAGGGCTACAGACCAGAGGAGGGGTTAATGACGGGTAAGATCCTCCTGAATGGGGGACAACCTAAGGCAGGCACCCTCATGGTCAAGACCCGGAGAGGAGACAGTCAATGACGGGTAAGATCTCCCCAAGAGGGAGATGACCTAAGCCAGGCACCCGCGCGGTCTTATTTAAAACAAAAAGGGGGAACCTTGTCATGCCCAAACTCGACCCGCAAGGAGGGACACAACACCAGCGATCTTCAAGCAGTTTACTCAGGAACCTTATACAATGGCATTTCCCCCTACCTCGACCCCAGCACTCTTATATCTCAAAGTCTGGCCAATCCCTGGATGACACGTGGGCAAGGCAGATAGGCTACCTCAAAGCGGAAAGACAGCATCTGATTACACAAAGCCAAATAAGGAGTTGTTTATCTCAAAGGGCACTCTCCCCCTGGGGGGAAGAAGGCAGAAACCAGTGCCATCTTTAAGGCGGGGCACTTCACAGCCCTCTACAGCTAATGTTTTATATAATGGTCTCTGACTTCAATGCAAGCTGGGTGATGGGGAAAATGGCTAAATAAAATCTTAAAACTCTAATGCTATCTTACAGATGGATCTACTTTCTACAAATCAACATTAAAAGGCAGAGTTTGCTGACTCAAGGCATGATGGCTACAAAGCTTTACTCTTTTTTAAAAATTTTTTTAATTGGATATATTCTATATTTACATTTCTTGTTTTTTCTTTTTTTTATTTTCTATATTCCATGTTTACATTCCAAAGGCTTTCCCCTTTCCCAGTTCCCCCCTCCCTATGTCCCATAGTTCCTCTCCCCCCCAACTATTCCCCAATCATTCCCCCTCCACTGGATCCAATCTTTCCAGGCCCAGGGTCCTCTCCTTTCTTCTTGGGAATCATTTGACTTGCTAATTGTGCCTTGAGTATTTAGGGCTTCTGGGCTCACTAATATCCACTTATCAGTGATTGCATTTCATGTGTATTCTTTTGTGATTGGGTTAGCTCACTCAGGATGATATTTTCCAGGTCTAACCATTTACAAATTGCATGAATTCATTATTTTTAATTGCTGAGTAGTATTCCATTGTATAAATATACCACATTTTCTGTATCCATTCATCCTTTGAGGGATATTTGGGCTATATTTACATTTCATATCCCTTTTTCTGGTTCCCCGCCCCCCAAAGGTCCCACATGCCCTTTTCCCTCCCCCTGCTCCCCCATCCACCCCTTCCCACTTCCCTGTTCTGGTATTCCCCTACACTGATGCTTCGATCCTTTCCAGCACCAGGGTCCACTCCTGCCTTCTTGTCGGACATCATTTGGTATGTGGATTGTGTTTTTGGTGTCCCAAGATTTTAGGCTAATATCCACTTATCAGTGACTGCATACCATGGGTATTCTTTTGAGATTGGGTTACCTCACTGAGTATGATGTTCTCCAGTTCCATCCATTTCTCTAAGAATTTCATGAATTCATTGTTTCTAATGGCTGAATAGTACTCCATTGAGTATATATACCACATTTTTTGTATCCATTCATCTGTTGAGGGGCATCTGGGTTCTTTTCAGCTTCTGGCTATTATAAATAAGGCTGCTATGAACATAGTGGAGCATGTATCCTTATTGCATGCTGGGGAATCTTCTAGGTATATGGCCAGGAGTGGTATGGCTGGGTCCTCCGGAAGTATCATGTCCAGTTTTCTGAGGAACCGCCAGACTGATTTCCAGAGTGGTTGTACCAGCTTGCAGTCCCACCAGCAGTGGAAGAGTGTTCCTCTTTCTCCACATCCTCGCCAACACCTGATGTCTCCTGAGTTTTTAATCTTAGCCATTCTGACTGGTGTGAGGTAAAATCTCAGGGTTGTTTTGATTTGCATTTCTCTAATGACTAATGATGTTGAACATTTTTTAAGGTGTTTCTCAGCCATCCGAATTTCTTCAGGTGAAAAGTCTATTTAGCTCTGTACCCCATTTTTGATAGGGTTATTTGGTTTTCTGAGGTCTAACTTCTTGAGTTCTTTGTATACATTGGATATTAGCCCTCTGTCAGATGTAGGGTTGGTGAAGATCTTTTCCCAATTTGTTGGTTGCCGATTTGTCCTTTTGACAGTGTCTTTTGCCTTACAGAAAATTTGTAATTCTATGAGGTCCCATTTGTCGATTCTTGATCTTAGAGCATAAGCTATTGGTGTTCTGTTCAGGAACTTTCCCCCTGAGCCAATGTCCTCAAGAGTCTTCCCAGTTTCTTTGCTAAAACTATCATCAACAGTAAAAGAACTTGTGGGGGGAATCAGTATCCCGGACCTCAAGCAATACTACAGAGCAGTAGTGTTAAAAACTGCATGGTAGCCGGGCGTGGTGGCACACGCCTTTAATCCCAGCACTTGGGAGGCAGAGGCAGGCGGATTTCTGAGTTCAAGGCCAGCCTGGACTACAGAGTGAGTTCCAGGATAGCCAGGGCTACACAGAGAAACCCTGTCTCGAAAAAACAAAAAAAAAAAAACTGCATGGTATTGGTACAGTGACAGGGAGGTGGATCAATAGAATAGGATTGAAGACCCAGAAGTGAACCCACACATCTATGGCCAATTGATCTTCGACAAAGGAGCTGAAAACATCCAGTGGAAAAAAAGATAGCCTTTTCAACAAATAGTGCTGGTTCAACTGGTGGTCAGCATGCAGAAGAATGAGAATTGATCCACTCTTATCTACTTGTACTAAGCTCAACTCCAAGTGGATCAGGAACCTCCACATAAAACCAGACACACTGAAATTAATAGAAAAGCTTTACTCTTAATGCATCCTGTAGGGCTTAATCAGCAAAATGCCTTGCTCCCGCCCTGTTGCAGCCATCCAGGAACTTGCATTGTGTCCTGAGCTGAAGATGTGAACAGCAGAAAGAAGAGTTCATAAGTGTATGGGTCAATGACCCCAGTGTTCAGAAGAAGGAATTTTGGCACTCTTACATCCTCTATGATTTATATATTCAAAAATAGCAGGTGTTTTACAGTGAAAACATCTTGTGTACAAAGAAGGTATGGAAAATTTGTGTAGCTTAGTCAAAAACTCCAAAGTAATGCATTGGTGGTACAATTACCAGAACTTCCATCTAAAAACCTATTTTTTAACATGAATGATTGCCAGCATGTCGACCAGAGCCACCAGGCCTTGGAAAATTTCCTCTGAAAAATCCTGCAGAATGCACTCTTGCTTCCGATAGCAGCCTCCATCTCTTCCTGCAGAGCCATCTAAACTCCAAGGACGTTGAAGCATGTGTTTCTGGGCAGACCAAGTACTTGGTAGAAGAAGCGATTCACAAGTTTGCCTTAAACCAAAAAAGACGAAGAAGGGAAGAAAGACAACAGTGCAGAGTATGATTCAGAAAGTTCATCCTCTGGGCTTGGGCACAGTAGTGATGACAGCAGTTCTCATGGATATAAAGGAGCCCAGCAGTTTCTGCAAAGCAAAGGACACTGTCAGAAGGACAAAACGGCAACCAACAAAGTGGGAAAAGATTTTCACCAACCCCACATCCGACAGAGGGCTAATATCCAATATATACAAAGAACTCAAGAAGTTAGACCCCAAAGAACCAAATAACCCTATCAAAAAATGGGGCACAGAGCTAAACAAAGAATTTTCACCAGAAGAAATTCGGATGGCAGAGAAACACCTTAAAAGATGTTCAACATCATTAGTCATCAGGGAAATGCAAATCAAAACAACCCTGAGATTCCACCTCACACCAGTCAGAATGGCTAAGATTAAAAACTCAAGAGACAAGTGCTGGCGAAGATGTGGAGAAAGAGGAACACTCCTCCACTGTTGGTGGGATTGCAAAATGGTAAAACCGCTCTGGAAATCAGTTTGGCGGTTCCTCAGAAAATTGGGCATGTCACTTCCAGAGGACCCTGGCATACCACTCCTGGGCATATACCCAGAGGATTCCCCTGCATGCAATAAAGACACATGCTCCACTATGTTTATAGCAGCCTTGTTTATAATAGCCAGAAATTGGAAGGAGCCCAAATATCCCTCAAAGGAGGAATGGATACAGAAAATGTGGTATATTTATACAATGGAATACTACTCAGCAATTAAAAATAATGAATTCATGCAATTTGTAGGTAAATGGTTAGACCTGGAAAATATCATCCTGAGTGAATTAACCCAATCGCAAAAGAATGCACATGAAATGCAATCACTGATAAGTGGATATTAATGAGCCCAGAAGCCCTAAATACTCAAGGCACAATTAGCAAGTCAAATGACTCCCAAGAAGAAGAAAGGAGAGGACCCTGGGCATGTAAAGATTGCATCCAGTTTAGTAAAGAAACCGAGGGGGGAGGGGGAATGATTGGGGAATAGTTGGGGGGGAGGAACTATGGGAACTATGGTGGGTGGGAACTGGGAAAGGGGAAAGCCTTTGGAATGTAAACATAGAATATAGAAAATAAAAATTAAAAAAAAAATAAAGGAGCCCAGCTCTGCAGGAGTCCTGAGAAGGAATTTTAGGGCTACCACCTTAGAAACAAAATTGTGCCCAGCCAGAAAGAATGCTTGCTCATTATAGATTCTTACCCAAAACCACTGTCAGCTTCCTAAGTAGTGAAATTCTTAAAGAGGTGGATTATTATTAGTGGTGGGTTAGTAGTTGTAGTTTTATGTTGTCTGACTTTAGCCAAGCTTCTATGTGAAGCTATAAGATCTTTGAATGCCATATGACGATTTATTACCATCCCAAATTGTAAACATCCTGCTCTCCAGTGAAATCAATTTTATTATATATATATATATATATATATATATATATATATATATATATTGTCTTAACTGAATTTTAAAGAGCTAGGTGTATTAGTAGCATTTATAGCCAGACAGGGCATCCTTGCTGTATCAATGAGGAAGTTGCTGTCTCTGAGTCTCTGACACATGGCTCTCGTTTTGTAGGGACTTCTTCTCTGGAAAATACTTTGCTTCCAGGTATTTGATTGAAATATTTAAGAGTATTTAAGCTTTCCAGTATGCTGTATCATGTATAACTGGAAAATATGTGTTACAAATAGAGGTGTACTAAAAAATATTTACATCTTAGGAGGGAGAAAAACAAAATTCTTTGTAATTTTGCTTACATTTACCATACACAGATTTAGAAATACATTTTCACCATCCAAAAGCAGCAAAATCATGGCTTCTGGAGACAAGTCATTCTTTTTGCCATCGTGCAATTAAAACCATAGCTTAGGATTTATTTTATTTTCTGACATTTAAAAAATATTAAGAAAAGCACAATGTAAAAAAAAATCACAATGTAACTTTCATCCATGGTGGCTCCAGTTATAAGAAAGTTTTTATCAGAGTTAATTTTACCCATAAATATTTCAATAATTTTGGAGTGGAGCTGGGCCACTAAGGTCAGAGCTCCCGTTCGTGTTGTAGAAGACCTTTCTTTTTAGGTGTCTCCCAGAAGATTGGTTTAATTTGAATAAAATAGATTTGGTTTTGGTTTTTGGTTTTTTTTTTAAGTGACCCAAAGATAAGATGTCTTGGGTTCACCATGGGCTTCCTGTTTCAGATGAGGCAGCATTTTCCTGGGGTAATTAGCGAGGGCTTCTACAGTCTTCCCGGGTAGCTCTGGGAGCCAAAAGAAGGACTTTTCACCTAAGTGGGATTACCTGTTGCTTCTAACGAGTGGCCCCCACTCTCATGGGTACAAAAGCTGCTGCACAAAAGCAGCCATTTGCTTGGCTACTTAAGAGTTATTGTACTAATAAAAAGTTACTGAATTGTCCTTTGAGATGCTTTGTTACAGAGAATTGATTTAAAAAAAAACAAACATTAAATTTGGAATAAGAATGATTTCCTTTTTTTGTTTTTTGTTTTTTTTTTTTGTTTTGTTTTGTTTTTGTTTTTGTTTTTGTTTTTGTTTTTGTTTTTTTGAGACAGGGTTTCTCTGTGTAGCCCTGGCTGTCCTGGAACTCACTCTGTAGACCAGGCTGGCCTCGAACTCAGAAATCTGCCTGCCTCTGATTTCCTTTTTTTAAAGTTCTGTCTGAAACATTATTAAACTTCTATAAATATTTTTATTTATGTCTTAGATCCTGTTAACCATGTCCTCTAATTGTCTTTATTTTAATGTCGAAAGGAAATGATTACGCAGCCGTATGTAAAGTTTCAGAGCAACCTCCATTCCTCACAGCAGGATAGATGAATTCACATCACTTATTGTTGTTCCCGGGTTTTGGCACCAAATGTTGGGTTCATAAAGAGAGAAAGTGGTTTAGGGAATGGTACATGGCGGTGTGGGGGAAGGGGGTGTCTAGGTGGGCCCATACCCAGGCATCCCATCCCCTGAGGGACCACACACACAGAGACATGGTATAGAAAAGAGTTTATTCAGGGCAGAGGATGGGAGTTAATGGGAATTGGAGGCAGAGAGAGGCAGAGAGAGAGACAGAGAGAGAGTGTAGAGAAGTGGAGGCCGGCCATGACCACATGGAGAGAGTGGGGAGGGGAGGAGAACCCAAGAGGGGCAGAGAGGTGAGAGTGCCAAGAGGCACGAGTGATGAGAGAGAGGGGGGGAGAGACAGAGAGGGAGGAAGGGCAGGCATCCCCTTTTATAGTGGGCCAGGTCTATGGGGCGGGGCATACCTGGCTGTTGCCAGGTAATTGTGGGGTGGAGCTTAGAATACTAACATGTTTTATGACGTTTTTGGAAAACGTAAATTGTGACATCAGTTATACTACTTCTTGATGACATAATGTAACCTTCAAAGTTAACATGAAGTAATGCTTCATATTTCCTCTGTAAGCTCCATAGTCACTGTTTTCACATTAAACATGAAAAAGAGAGGAAAGCTTCCCATTACCTGCCCACTCCAATACTTAAAACTCCCAAAGGAAATACCCAGAGCTTCAGGAACCATTAGTGTGTTGGGTATTCAGGATTTGCTATTGTGGGAGAACTGGGTTCAGATGGTGCCATGTTGCCTTAGTTTTTGTTGGTAAAGTTCTTGCATTTGCCTTTTGCCATCTGGTTATCTCTGGGGTTAGTTGGCCCTGCTGTCTCTGGCTGGAGCTTGTCCATCCTGTGGACCTGAAAGCACTCCTGGGAGACCAGCTCTCCTCTGGCACAGAGTGCTGCGGCTCAGCCCCAGCTCCTGGGTGCAGATGGAGCCTGGAAGGACCCTGTCCCAACTGCTCTGCCACTCCTGTATTCTCTGAGCTCCTGTCTGTACCCACCTGCACAGTTGCAGGAGAGAAAATGGTGGTCTTGCCTCCAAACCTGAGAGTCAAAGCATTCCCTGCAGACCAGTTTTCCCCTGGCAGGATTGGTACTCAGATGGTTGTAGAGCAGCCCAGCTCCTGGGTGCAGGTGGAGCCCGGACTGACTCTGTCCCAGCTGCTCTGCCACTCCTGTGTTCCCTGTGCTCCTGGCCATACCTGCCTGCACAGTTGCCCGAGAGAAAATGCTTCAGTGGTTTCTTAGTGAACTTTCTATGATGAAACTGTAGCATTTCCAGTTTACTTTGAAGCTGTCTTATAGCAAATATTTTATCCAAAACCTTTCCTAAGTCCAGGAGAAGGCACATAAGATTAATTAATGCAGTTCTCCTTTTCAAGATAGGTCTGGTGGTTTGAATCAGAATGGCTCCACAGGCTCATATGTTTAAATACTCAGTCCCCAGCTGGTGGAACTGTTTGCTAAGGATTAGGAGGTGTGGCCTTGGGGGAGGAGGTAGGTCATGGGGGTGCTTTTAGGTTTGCCATTCTCAGTTTGCTCTCTGCCTCATGCTTGTGTATCAAGATGTGAGCTCTCAGATTCTGTCCCAGTGCCATACCTGCCTGCTTGCTGACATCTTCCTTGCCACAAAGACCATGGACTAACCCTCTGAAACTGTAAGTCACCACATGAACTCTTTCCTCTTTAAGTTTCCTGGCTTATGCTGTCTTAGCACAGAAATACAAAAGTAACAAAGACTCTAGGACACACCTCTCTTCTTTCTTTAGGAGATGATATTCACCTAGAATCAGTTCTGAGATAAAAAACAAAAAAAATATTGTAATGAGTATAGTAAAAAATGCAGTTTAAGTGTAAAATAACTTGATTAAAATTTTTATTACAACCAAGGCTGCACCTAATAATTAAAACTTAGTAACATTACTTACTCAAAATAATCAAACACAGCTTTTGAATCCTACTACACCCATTAGACAATATATAAGCAAAACCTAAATGCAATGCTCGGCTCTGCACATCTAAAAAAAATGCCACCTCAATCTGCCCTGGGCTTAAAAGTCTCCTCCAAAATCCTAACCCTCAAATCAAAAACTTATTTTCAACACTAAACCAAACATTCAGCTAAAATACATTACACAAACACACACCTTAAAAATAAACTTAAAATTATAATTTAAAAATTAAGATATAAGCATGATATAACCTTCAGCATAATAAAATATAATTTAATTATACTAACTACATATATATATACACATTAATAAAATATAACTTTATTATACTAATATATATTAGTATATATATATATATATATATATATATATATATATATATATATGATTCTTGCTTGCAACAAAAATACTGGCTTGGGGAAGGACCTCTATATTAGAAATTTTCCTGGAGGTTTTAGAGCTCTTATTCAGTGGACAGAGGAAGGTTGCTATGTGAGGATTCCAACCAATGTGTATGGGTAAACTTTGAATGAACTCAGAGATACTAAGATTTTTATGCTTTTCAAAACTTGAAAATAGGCAGAAGCTGGAGTTTTGAATGGAATTCACTCATTTGGATACTTAGATACCAGTATCTGGAAAAGGACCTCCATGTCAGGGAGTGGTGTAGGAAGCTGAAACCTCTCAGTCATAAACCAAACATTTTCCAGATTCTTACTGCTCATATCACAAAAGAATATTTATGGTCTCTTCACTGCCTGAGCTTACTGTGGCCTCCTCAATTTTTTTTCCGAAGAATTTTATAGCTGCTTAACCAAATCTAGGAAGAAGTGATCTTTCAGATATGTGTAGTGCTCCTTTTTAATGTATACATATTTTTCTCCCTACCCTCATTTTCAAATCTTATTAGGAATGAAACCTTTAGCTGTATTTCTGCCCAAAAGCATTCTTTCTCAGAGTTACTCATATCTTCCATAGCACTGGGATAAAGCCACAGTGAAACACAATGTAAAATTTTTCCTACCAGCTTGTTGCTGCATTTTAATAATGACCATGGCTGAGTTGTAGAACACTGACTGATAGTACTAGGTAATGACGTTTTATCTAATTTAATTCTATATCTCCTATGTGGAAGGTTTGATAAGAGCTAGTTAAAATACCTGGGTAAAGGCATATGAGGGTAGAAAATCTACTAGTTTGCCATAAAAGCCTATCCAGCTGGAACTGGACTGATGAAATGTGGTCTCTAGAGGGGACTGAAATCACACCTACTACTACTATATAAAGTTCCTCGAGAAGAGAAGAGATTGTTGCCACATGGGACAGCTGTTGCCAAAGAGCTCTAACGTGGGACTGTTGTAGTCAGGCTGGGACTCTCCCAGAATATAGTTAGGGGTAAGCACTTACTATTTGTCAGTGTTCTGCAATACATACAATACGTGTTTCCTGTGTCATGAGGCACCATTTTCTCTAGTTCACATCTTATTTAACCATCACAGCACTCTTTTAAGTTAACGATCATCCTCATTTTGCATATGAAGGAACTGAAGTACAGAGAAGTTAAATGACTTACCAATGTCTGCACGTTAGTTGGGAACAATCAGATTTAGATGATGGCGTATTAACTCCTGAGCTCAGTCTAACTGCTATATATACATCATACTGCGCTGTTATTTCTTATGGATAATAGTTCCTTAAACATTCTCTCACATTCCTGATAGTTTGAAAAGATTAGGCCAATTGTCTTATAAATACACTTTGTAAATTTGTTTGATTGCTATCTAAGATTGTCATTTCATTTGGTAAAGGCAATAACAGGCCATGTTAGTTTAGTTTAATTTAGTTTACATCCCAGTTTCTCCCCACATTCCCTCTCATATGGATTCACTCACTTTCTGTATCTCATTAGAAAATAACAGGCTTCTAAGAGATAACAACTAAATATGACAAAAATAAAATGCAAAAAGATGAAGAAAAACTATTATATTGAAGTTGGACATAGTAACACAAAAGGAGGAAGAGTCTCAAGAGTAGTCACAAGAGTCAGAAGACCCACTTATTTTCACAGTCGGCAGGCCCCTAAAAACACTAATAGCTATAATATATATACCACAGGACCTGGTGTAGACCAATGTAGGCCCTGTACTTGCTGCGTCAGTCTCTGTAAGATCATATGTGCCTTGCTTAGTTGACTCAGAGCACAAGGTTCTCCTGGTGCCCTAGATCCCCCTCAAAGTCTTAGAATCTTTCAGCCTCCTCTTTTGAGGGATGAGGTCTGAGGGGAGGGATTTGATGGGACCTCCAGTTTAAACTATCTCTCCACATAATGTCTAGCTGTGGGTCTCTGCATATGTTTCCATATAAACTGTTGGAGGAAGCTTCTTGGGTAATGACTAGATAAGGCACTGATCTGAGTGTGTAACAGAATATAATTAGAAATCATTTATTTTGTCAGTTGTATTTAGTTCTACCCTAGGTCTCTGGGCTTTCTAGTCTCTGGTTCTTGGTACCCAAGCAGTGTCAGGTATGGCTTCCTTCTCATGAAGTGTACCTTAAGTCAAATTAGACATTGATTGGCTACTGCCACAAGTTCTGTTCCACCATTTCCCTAGCATTTTTTGCAGGCAAACAGATTGTCCAAGGTTTTGTGCCTGGATTAGTGTTCAGGTTTCTCTTTCCTTATTCTGCAGAGTACTTCCCAGCACCAAAGAGATTAGAACTTAGGGGTAAAGAATCCATATAGGTACCATCTCATCTTCTCCAAGTTCAATGAGTTGTGCGGGTGTTGTCTTCAGCAATGAGGCCCCTGTTTAGGGATTTCCATGGGACCCCCTTGGCCAACAACCCAATGCAACCCAGTCCTGCCACAACAAAATCCTGCCTGGCTATAAAATATGGCGAGTTGAAACTCCATATCCCCCTTTACTAAGAATCCACATTAGGACCACCTTTGTATACTCCAGGTTCTTTCCACTGCACTGTTTCTAACCACCCACCAAGTGTCCCTCACCTCCCAAGTGTCCAGCAGTCTCCTTCCATTCTCTCCTTCCATCCTAGCTCCCCTCAACCTGATCTCTCCCACTCCCCTCTTTACCCACCCCTAGCTGACCCCCCCCAAAAATCTATTCAATTTCCCCTTACAAGGGAGAGCCATGCATCACACTTAGACCCCTCTTTACCTAACCTCTCTGCATCTATGGATTATGGCTTTGCTATCATTTTCCTAGCAGCTAATGTGTGCTTATAAGTGAATACATATGTGGTGGTTTGAATGAAAATGGCCCCTAAAGGTCCATAGGAGGTGTGGCCTTAGAAGAATGCATGTGGCCTTTTTGGAGGAAGTGTGTCACTGGGAATGGCTCAAGCCTGGCTTAGTGTCACCCTCACTTCCTGCAGCACTGCCAATTCAGATATAGAACTCTTGGCATCTTCTCCAGCAGCATGTCTGCTTGCATGCCACTCTGCTTCCTGCCATGATGACAATGGAAAACAAAACAAAACACAAAAACGTCTGAACTGTAACCCAACTCCAATTGAATGCTTTCCTTTATAAAAGTTACCATGGTCATGGTACCTCTTCACAGCAATAGAAACCCTAACTAAGAAAACATACCACATTTGTCTTTCTGGGTTTGGGTTACCTCACTCAGGATGATTTTTTATTTTAGTTACATCCATTTGCCTGAAATTTTTTTATTATGTTATTTTTAACAGCTGAGTAATACTCTATTGTGTAAATATACCACATTTTCTTTTCCATTCTTCTGTTGAGGAACATCTGGGTTGTTTCCAGTTTCTGGCTATTATGAATAAAGCCATTATGAACATAGTTAAGCAAGTGTCTTTTTGGTAGGCTGGAACATCCCTTGGATATAAGCCCAGGATCTTGAGGTGTATAAATTCCCAACTTTCTGAGGGACCTCCAAGTTTGTACAAGTTTGTGGTTATACAAGTTGCCCACCCACCAGCAATAGAGGAGTGTTCCCCTTGCTCCACATCCTCACCAGCATGTACTGTCCCCTGAGTTTTTGATCTTAGCCATCCTGAAGGTGTGAGGTGGATCTCAGGGTTGTTTTGATTTGCATTTCCCTGATGGCTAAGGATGTTGAACATTCCTTTAAGGTTTTTTTCTCAGCTACTTGTGATTCCTTTATTGAGAATTCTCTGTTTAGATCTGGACCCCATTTTAAAATTGGATCATTTGGCATTTTGATATCTAATTTTCGAATTCTTTATATATTTTGGATATTAGCCCTCTGTCAGGTATGGAGTTGGGAAAAATATTTCCCAATCTGTATGTAGGCTGACATTTTGTCCTATTGACAGTTTCCTTTGCTTTATAGAAGTTTTTCAGTTTAATATGATCCCATTTATCAATTGTTGATCTTAGTGTTTGCACTATGGTGTTCTATTTAGAAAGTTGTCTCCTGTGTCAATACATTCAAGGCTTTTCCCCACTTTTTTTGCAAGCTTAACTGTATCCAGGTTTATAAAAGAGACATTTCATTAACAATCATGGTATTTCAGGCAGGATGTGGGCAGAAAATCATTAACAGAATACAAGAACTTCCAAACTCCCTTCTTGTATAGATTACCCAAATCAGAAAGCCACTAAAATCCAATGAAATCTTCATTCAATGCTCTGAAAAGGGAGAAGTAGCTTAGAGTGAGGGTGGACATTTCACATTAAGGATGTTGTTTAACAACTTTTCACAAGCTGATGTTGACTTTCAGGAAATGAAATGAAAATAGCAGAATTATCAATCTGAAGATACACAATTTTTTATAAAAAGAACTACCTCGCTTCTGAGGACACTCAGTGATGTCACTGAAAATTTAAGATCCTCAATAGACTGGAAAACCACTTTTGGGGGTCAGGTTGTAACAAGTCTCTTGTTTTAAGGGAATTAAGTCTATGTTGATGGTACAGGGGGAGGAGAATGAAAAATGAATTTAGAGTTTTCCTATTCCACAAGGCATTTTGTTTCATCGTGGCCATTATATGTCAACACCAGGATGTGTCTCCTGGGAGCCAACGTGAGTCTTTGAAAATTATCAGGGAAAGATGTTTTCTCTCATCAACACAGCTTGGGAGACATTTTGTTAGTGACACATAATCATTCCCCACAAAACAATGAAGTGTTCTGTGTGCTAACAGCATAGCTTAAAAATATATAATTCTGCCTTTTTATAAAACTTAAACAGTATCTCAAACTGTACAGTCATTAGAAGTAGACAGTTATAAAAAATGCACACGTGTCACTTGGCATCTTCAGCACCTTCAGCTTTCTGTGCCTGGTCTCTTGGTGTCTCCGTTTCCTGCAGGTTCACAGTCCCACTTGTGTAAGGCCCCACCCACCTCCACCCCCCTCCCTGCTGTTTCTCTCCCTTCTTTGCAGAGGCCTTTTTAGGCTTGGTCTCTGGCTTTGCAGGAGCATGTTATCAGCAACCTTGAAGATCTTCTCTGTGGATCGTAGTCCATCTTGGTTTTATCTCCTTTAGCATACCCTTCAGCCTTTCTTTGGGCATAGCGGTAGGGACATAGTCACTGAGTGCTGGGATACAGTGGTGTGTGGGTTTGGTCCTATTCTCACTGTTTCCTCACACTGCTCCCAGTGTGCCTCTTTTTAGTCTTTGATCCACTTGGACTTGAGTTTTGTCCAGGGTAATAGATGTGGAACTATTTGCCTTCTCTACATGCGGACATCCAGTTAGACCAGCACCATTTGTTGAAGATGCTGCATTTTTTTTCAGGTGTGTATTTCTGGCTTCTTCATCAAAAATCAAGTGTTCATTTGTCTGGATTTATGTATGAGCCTTGAACTTGATTCAATTGACCAATGTGTCTGTTTTTACTCCAATGTCTAGGCATCTGGGTTTGGGATGATTGTATGTCTAGGTGCTAATTGGGTGGGCATTTTTCCCCCTTGGTTTTTATTTCTTCTTTGGATTTTCAGGGAGTGTGGTGGTTGTGTGTTGCCTGTTTTGGGGGGCCTGCTCAGCTGGTGTGTTCACAGGGAATGCCTGCTGGTATTGGAGGCTGGATTACTGGGATTGCTTTGGGGACTGAAGATTAGAGGAGAAGGTCTTGGTGATTCATTTGGGATACAGTCAGAGAGGAAACAGACAACAGCAGGTTTCTAGCTACAGAGCTGGGGATGAGACTTCTAATTCCCAGATGGGAATTAGATTTCAGGAAAGGTGTGGGTCTACCTTCAGCCTACTTGTTGCCCTGGGAAGAGCTGCCCTTGCATTAGCAGGAGATGCCTGCTGTCCAGAACAAAGCAACACATCACATGAGGAATGGTAGAAAGAGAAGATCTGCTGGGGGAATCCACAGAAAATAGGAGCAATGTGGAAGGGAAGGCTGCCAGGGCTGTCTGCTACAGAATGAGACTAGAGGATTGTATCTGGGAGAACAGAGAGAAAAGAGGTCTTCTTCAGGCAGCCTACCTGCTTTTCTGGCAAGCATGCCCTGGTCTTTATCAGGGGCTGTCTGCTGAGTTGAGGAGCTGGGATACAGCAATGACTGGGAGGGGAGAGAGATTAGGAGGGGGTGCTCTGAGGAATTCACAGGAAATGTGGGCAGGGGGAGGGAAGCTGTAGCTGGTGTTCTGTTGCAGAGACAGGAACAGGACTGGGGACTGGGTCTGGGGTAGCACACATTTTAGGATTGCTTTACTTATTTGGGCTCTTTTGTGTTTCCATAGGAATTTGAGATTTAAAAAATATTTCCATGAAGAATGTCATCAGAATTTGGATAGGCCTTGACAAAATTGTTTGGATTTTTCTTTGGTAGTATGAGAGCATTTTTGTAGTATTAGCAAACCTTATGGGATTTATTTCATCTTCTGTTCTCTTCTTCAATTTGTCAGTATTTAATTTTTTTACAGTTTAGCAGTCCTTCCTTCACCTCTTTCTTTTTGTTTATTCCTAGGGATTTTGTGATGCTATTGAAAATTATATAATTTTCATGATTTGTTTCTCAGTGAGTTTATTATTGGTGTATAAGAAATCTGTTGATTTTTACATGTCAGTTTTACTTATTTTGTTGAATTTGTTAATCAGTCCTGTGAGTCTTTTAATGGAGTATTTTGGGATTTTCTAAATATAGAATTATATTGCCTAAAATGAGAATAATTTTTCTTTTCTTTATGTTGTCTTATTTCTCTAGCTTCAGTTTTAAATATTGTAGTTAGTGTCTTTACCCTTGGCTTGTTTCTGATTTTACAGCAATGTTTTTTTTTTTAAATTCCTCTCTCATAAATTACACACTGGCTACAGCCTCTCCTCCCCCTTCTCTCCTCCTAGTCCCTTCTTCAAAACCTCCCCTCTCCCCCAGATCCACTCCTCCTTAGTTTTCCTTCCGAAAAGGGCAGGCCTCCCAGGGTTATCAAATAAGATGGCATATCCAGTTGCAGTAAGATTAGGCACCTCCTCTCATAATAAGGCTGGATGAGGCAACCCAGTAGGAGGAAAGTATCCCAAAAGCAGGCGTAAGATTCAGAGATAGGCCCTGCTACCACTGTTAGGAATCCCACGAGAATACCAACTTACACAACTATAACATATATGCAAAAGGCCCATGATTGTTGGTGCTGTCTCTGTGAGCCTCTATGAGCCCTGCTCAGTTGATTCTGTGGGCCATGTTCTCCTCAGCCCCTATAGCTCCTACAGTCTTTCTCCCCTTCTTCTTTGGAGTTTCCCCAAGCTCCATTTAATCTTTAGCTGTGGGTTTCTGCATCTGTTCCCATCAGTTGCTAGATGGAGCCTCTCTGATGATCATACTAGGATCCAGTTTAAGAGTATAGCAGAGAATCATTAGGAATCATTTCACTGGCTGTTTATTTTTCTTTTTTGCCACTCATGCTTGGTTCTAGCCTAAGTACCTGGGATCTCTAGCTTCTGGCTCCTGGCTCTCCAAGCAGTGTTGCACATGGTTTCCTCTTGTGGCACGGGTCTCAAGCTGGACCACTCATTGGTTGACTACTCTCACAATTTCTGCACCACATTTACCCAGCACACCTTGGAGGCAGTAAAAATTGTAGGTAGAAGCATTTGTGATTGATGTGGTGTGCCAGTCCCTCCACTGGAAGCCTTGCCTGGTTGCATAAGATGGCTATTTCAGGTTCTGGATCCCTATCACTAGGAGTCTTAACTAGAGCCTTGTAGTTTTCTGTTTTTTTAAATTACATTTAATATGATAATAACCGTGGATTTATCATATATAACCTTATCATATTAAAGTCATATTGTTCTTTCTACTTTATTCAAGATTTGTGTCATGAAAGGATGTTGAACACTATCAAAGCATTTTCTGGACCCGTTGATAATATCATGTGATATTTTACCCTTGGTTTATGTGTTGTATTGCAATATATTATAGTAATTATTGCATGATGAACCATTTTTGTATCTTCAAAAGTAAGCCAATTTGCATATGATCTAAGCCAGTTTAAAAATGTTATTTAGTTCCATGTTCAATTGTTTAATAGGAAATCTCCTATTACTGTATATTTTTCTATAGTTTTCATTTTTTCCTATATCTTCATCAGCTTTTGGTAATACTGGTTTTATTGAGTGATTTTGATTCAGAATCATCCTCTACCAGATACTCTCCACAGTCATCATACTTAGCTAGCACCCATATTGGGGCAACAGCAACCAAAGAATAGAATGCCCACCCAACAAAGGTGAAACATATTTCCACACCAAGGACCACCACAAATGTCACAACCCCAGAACCAAGAAAAAGTATTGAAGCTGAAGGGGGAGGCTCAAGTCACATAAGATAGGCCCACAAGAATACCACCTGATTTCTCCCTGTAAACTTTAAGAGCCGGAAGAGCTTGTTGTAATTTAAAGTTTAAATTTGTTAATATTCAGGAGGCACTAAATTAATTAGAATTTAGTAAATACTATAGGCATATGTATTAGTACAGTTTGACTCCTGGATATATCTGAATTATGTCTCCTGAATTCACTATAGACAGTTTTCCATTCTTCTATGCATCTGAATTCTTAAAATTGAGTCTGTTTGTTATCATTCACTCCTCGACATCTGTTTTTCATCCGCCAACATTAGACCATCTAGTACAAATTGGATTTCCAGTGATGGGAAAAGTAGAGAACAAATTGACAAATGTTTAGTCAATGATATCTTCAGAGGTGAGCGGTGGAGTGTCAGAATTTTAGTCTCACTTTGCATCGTGGCAATTGTCTGTAATCCCAATGCTTGGGAAGCTGAAGCTGGAGGATTATAAACACTTAAGGCCCAGTTTTAAGGAATTAAGATATAAAGAAGGGATTGATAATAGGTTAGGCATACCTGAAGTCTGTTTTGCTTGACTTATGAGTAATATCTAAGAATCTCAAACATAGTGTTAAAGTTCCTTTGCTAAAAGCAGTACTTCTGTATAATATTAACAGACTACCATCAGTTAAAGAATCTCAAGACAAATACATAAACTAAGTATCTTGGCAAGGCAATATGTTTTCCTTCTGGAAAAGAGTGCATAGCCTTATGAAATCAAGTAAACAAGCACACCCAATTGGGGTTGTGCTGGACTTTTATTCCTAAAGTAAAGGGGATGAAAGCAAAGGTGTCAATGCTTGGCCTCACATTCTGATATGATTGGCTAATACAGAGTAGTGCTGTTTCTATGAAGAAGTGACAATTAAACATGTATTTTTCTTTTACTCTTTCAATTTATTTTATTTTTTGAGATTATAATATAACATTATTCCCCTTTCCTCCCTCCAAGCCCTCCCATATATCCCTCCTTGCTCTCTTTAAAATATATGATCTCATTTTGTTATTGAATGCATATAAAATATATATTTATATACAAGTATATTCATAAATATAACTTGTTCAGTCTGTATAATGTTGCTTGCATATTTTTATTTCAAGAACTGCTGGTGAGGGAGAAATTTACTTTTCTGCCATGTGGATTTTTCATTTTTTAATGGCATTTTATCTTATTTAACCCTTTGATTAAAAGCTATCTTTTAGATTTCATAAAAAAGCAATTTGAAACTTTAGTACATCTTTAAAATTTTATGAATATCAACTATGTCTTAACTTTTAGAAGATGTATATAGTAAAAAGAGATATATACATGTAAAGGAACTGGTAACAACTAGTATCACACAGAAAAACATATAGAAACCATCTATGTATTAATTTGATGTTCATTTCTAAAACAAAATATAGAATGTTGGTTTTGTAGGCTAAATCTTAGATCTCTTACAAATTCAGGAAATATCACTTGATAAAATATATTTTAATAAGAACATGTCAGCACTTTGGCAAATACAGAGGGGGACGCTTGCAGCCAACCATTGGACTGAGCGTGGAGACCACAATGGAGGACTTACTGAAAGGCTGAAGGAACTGAAGGGACTTGCAACCTCATAGGAAGAACAACATCAACCAACCAGACCGTCAGAGTTCCCAGGAACTAAACCACCAACCAAAGAGTACACATGGAGAAACCCACAGCTCCAGTTGCCCATGTAGCCGAGGATGGCCCCCTCTGGCATCAATGGGAGGAGAGGTCCTTGATCCTGTAAAGGTTCGATGCCCAAGTCAGGGGGAATGCCAGGGCAGGGAGGCAGGAGTTGGTGGGTGAGTGGGAGAACACCGTCATAAAAGCAGGGGGAGGGGACAGGGGACCTCCAGGGGAGAAACCAGGAAAGGGAACTACACCTGAAATGCAAACAAACAAAACATCCAATAAAAAAAAGCAAAGCAGAATAGGAAAAAAGTGCCAAAGAAAAATCACCAGAAACACATACAGACACCGAGACAGACACATACATTTAGACCTGCAGAAAATTTCAAAAAATACAACCAGAAACAATATTATATAGAGAAAATATCTGTAGAGTGAACAAGTACCCAGACGAAGCATTTTGAATCACAAAACCCTCCAACGATGGCACTGAGGTCATGGTGTGTTGGCCATGTGGGCCATGGAGCCTCTATAGCTCACTGATCCTCGTGTGTCTAGAAGGCCTTGTTTCCTCACGATCTTCCATTCCGACTGGCTCTTACACTCTTTCAACCTCCTCTTCCATTGGGTTCCCTGATCCAGTATCCTGTATTTATATAGAATTGTTTTATTATTTATAAAGTAGTCTCATATATGACCTTCTGTGATATTTTCAGTCTATCTCTATTGGAAGCCTAAAACTTAATATTCCTCAAAGTGAAGTGACTAGCCCAAGATCATAAAGTAAATAAATCATCAAGACAAGAGTAGTATACAATTTAGTTTCCTGTCTTCTCTCACAGTGCTTTTACCATTTAGAAACACTCAAAAGTCAGGTATGTGGTGTAACCCTGTGATTTTAGACCCTGGGACGTAGATGTAAGAAGATAAAGAGTTTAAGTCTACCTTGGCATGCATTCTTAGCTCAAGGCTATCCTAGAATATGTGAGAGTTATATATCAAAAAATAAAATCCCAAGCCAAGTAAAGAAAAACACTTAGGAGAAGAACAGGCAGAATTTGGATTGAGGAGTTAAGAAGAAGGCATAACCTGAAGAGCCTTACAGGAGCCTGAAAACCAATGAAGGAATATCTGAGGGGTTGGCCGTAGTCAAAGGTTGAGGAAAAGCCTGTCAGGGAGAAATATTAAACTGCCTTTCTTAGGATCAGTGTGAGGTTTTTCACTGGAAAGCTTAGTAGCATGACACACTAGTTTCTAGTGTCAAGTGGCACATTAGATTCTGTGGCCTGCAGTTCCACAATTATCCATTGGATAGCACTGCTGGGCTATTTTGAAACTATGGCAGTTAAAGGCTATGCGATAGGAAAGTGCTCCAATCTATTCCTCGGACTTTAAAAGGATTATTCAATGAGTTCCTTCCTTATCCTTGCCTACCTAATAGTCTTTTTATTTTTCACTTGCCCAAGAAGTATTGAGCCCACTGAGTTATTCTTTTCCCACAAGCCTTCCCCAAAGGAGAATAGAGTCATTCTGATGGGCTTCCTCCATGCCCCCACGCTAAGACACTCTTAATCTTCTTTTTCTATACTGTCTTTAAGAAATATAAACCTTACCCCTTCATTATGGTAATTATTGTCATATCTATGCATAGGCCAATGCTTCTTTACTTCCACTTATCCTTTTTTGTTCTTAAAATGCTCAGGCTAAGTATTCTTATTCATAGAGTGAACTTTCTTTTATTCAGAAGACGCCCAAATTCATTCCAAGTTTATACTTATTTGGGGCCAAGCCACCTAAGTACAAAATAAATACAGCCTTTACAAGGATGCTGGGATAAAATACAATGGAGGGGTTAAATACAAGCCCTTTATCACTTAAGAAAAAGTAGAACCAAAATACTGTGTGGGCCTCCTTGCTGTTTTAATATTGACGTGGGGACCAGAATTGGAAATGTACCTTTGAAGGAGTAGAATGTAGGTAAGTCTTGTGGAGAAAGGTAAAAACACTTAAAAAAGACAGTAGAGATGCAGAGTAAAGGTAGAACGCTGAGCAACTTAGATAACAGAAGTGAGGAAGAAAGCCTCTGGCAATTCAGCCAGACTACCTGGATTCAATTTTTAACACTCTGACTTCTGAGAAGTAAAACTGAGTAATTTCTTGGGCCTTTCTTTGACTCAATATTTTTCATTTGTAAAATGGGAGAAACTCTGAAATATCTGTTCACAATTCTAAAGATCCACAATGCTTTGAAAACCCCAACTTAATTTGTTCTTAATATGATGCTATAAGAGTCTATATCCCATTTAATGAGAATATTTACATATGTTGCTAAAGAAAATTGGTGCATTTATCTATAGAACTTCCTGGAGCTATTTCAGAACATTTATCATTTCCACCTAAAATTTTGAAAACATTAATTATGGAAAACCAAATCTGGAGTCTGGAGAAGTGGTTCAACAGTTAAGAACTCTTATGCAGTGCACATAAACTCATGCAGGCACATACATATACATAAACAAATCTTTTGAAAACAAAATCCCCAATCTAATTTCTGGGGACTTTTTTGTCCTATGTTATTTAATTTTAATTATGATTAAATGAGTAAACATGTAAAATTACTTGAAGCAGTGATTTAAAATTCAGCAAGATTTATTTTAATTTTGGGAAGCTTATACAAGACTGCCAATTTAAGGGTTTATATTTTATAGGTAGGTATCTAATTAAACTTTTGTAAAGGAAAAATTATATCACTTTAATAAAAGTAATATTATGTAAGTAATAATAATAAAAGTAGTGGTAGGGTGAATGATGCATAGCAAATATGGGGTAGAAGTTGTGACCAAGTATTAGGGAACCTTGCTATTAAGGTAGCATTTCCCCTGAGTAAGCTCAGCAGCTTTCAGTAGGTATGGTGGGCCTGGAGAAGCTAAGACTTCTACTCTTGTTCCAAAGGCAGAAAGGAGAAGACTGGCTCCCAGGTGCTTAGGAAGAGGATCTCGAAGCCCATCCCCACAGTGACACACCTCCTCCAACATGGCCACACTTCCCAAAAGTGCCATTCCCCGGGTTAAACATATTCAAACCACCACATCTGTCTCTGTGTGGAGAGTGTCTTTGTCTAGAGAATGTCCCTGAACACAGGCGGCTGGTCTTGTCTGAAAAGTGACCTTGTACAGGGTTCTCTACAAGGCTGGATATGTCAGCACCCAAGTCCTGCTCTGGCTTCCTGCCTACATGATAACTAGGTACGGTATTATAGCCAATCGGCCCTTTTTGCTTACTTGATGCTGTGACCAGTTATCCCTTTCCACTTGTACCCCTAAAAGGCTCTTATATCCCTGAAACAATAAAATAGACTTGTTTCCCTGCCACAGTCTCCGGAGCTCATTCTGCCACACTCACGGGCCATCTGAACCCTGCTCTCCACGTCTCACTTTGTCCTCTTAGGCTGATGGCCAACAGCTTCTGAGGAGAAAGGGGGCCCCCAGCCGAGACCATAATATACAGGGAAAAGAGATATATTTATAATACCAGTAGTATGGATGCTAGACAATAGCAGTAAAGATAAAGGGGTGGTTTCATAGTATGACAATAGAAAAGTAGTACCATTTCTAGATTCAGGGACAGTGTTAACAGCACTGCTAAAGGTAAATTTGCTCCCCTCACTATACAATGAAATCTAGAGAAAAATTTTTTTCGGTGAATTAGTAACAGAAGTTTGTCTAAACTTAAGGTTTACCACCCTTTTCTGTGTCTCTATTCTCAAATGTTTCCTGTACTTGCAATGCTGGAAAAGTTCTGGCTGAGTTTTACGGTTCCCATGTTGGTTCTGTGGAGATGGCACTGGAATGCCCTATGCTCCCTACTTTATGTTCCTCTGCCTATTTAGGGTCCCCCTTTTTCTCTTAAGAACCTGCAGTACTTCCTGAACTTTACTAAAGAAGTTTCAGAATTTTGTTTACTGGCTCGTTATTGTGGAGAAGCAAAAGGTGGTCCAATCTCGGTACCCTTTTATACTCTCTCATTTTCCTGGGGAATTTTAATGTGTTGTGTCTATTCTCTATTGCCATACTTATCTAAGGTCACAATTTTTCTTCTTAGGGTAAAAGTAAGCAAATTGGTTACTTTGTTGTTGTTGTTGTTGCTGCTGCTGCTGCTGCTGCTGTTGTTGTTATTATGTCCAAAATCCTGACAAATAACTTGAGAGGAATTATTTGTTTTCGTAGTATTTTGAGGGTCAGGGGAGAGGGTCCAGTCAAACCTAGGAGAGACTGTGAAGGAAAGTAGGTCATGTCATAGCAAGTCAGGAGTCAGAGAAAGGGGGCTGTTCACGCTCAGCTGGACTTTTCATTTCCTCCTTTATTGTGTCTGCATCCCGAGCCTGTCGAATGGGCTTGTCCACACTCAGCTTCAGCATGGGTCTATCCTTTAGTTAGATCTCTACAAATTCTCTCTCTCTCTCTCTTTCTCTCTCTCTCTCTTTCTCTCTCTCTCTCTCTCTCTCTCTCTCTCTCTCTCTCTCTCTCTCTCACACACACACACACACACACACACACACACACACACGATCACACACACTCAGCAATAGCCGAGTGAGTCAACAATGAATGTAACCATTACTTCTGAACTTAGAGTATCTGAAGATACTCTAAGTTTTCTTTCTTCAACTATTAAATAAAAAGTTTAGCAAAACAAAAGACATTTCGCATCTAAGTTAACAAGACAGGAAAGGATGTGGGGTAGGCAAGGGTACAGAGGGTAATTTCTGGGCTCTGGTGTAGAAAGTTGGGAATAAGCTGCTTCTGTCAGAAAGGCGATGGCCAGTTACTATTCTAGTGAAACTGTATGTGCATGCCTTTGTCTAATAAAAGCAAGCTGAAAGGTTGGAGGGAGACAAGAGAAGTTCTCAATTCCTCTGAAGAATCAATAAACAAATCATCTCATAAGTAACATAATTTTGAAGCATACATAAGACATTTTCTTTAAAAACTATTGATAGTCTCCTTCCCATCCCTATTAACCACTCCTCCACTCCCTTCCCATGGCCATGATTTTTGTTTTTTTTTTAATTTTGCATTTTAATTAGTTATTTTATTTATTTACATTTCAAGTGTTATCCCCTTTCCCAGTTCCTCCCCCCACAATCCCCCTTCTCCCTCCCCCTGCCTCTATGAGGGTGTTCCCCCACCTGCCTATTCACTCCTACCTCAGCGCCCTACTGTTCTCGTACCCTGCATCATCAAGCCTCTATGGGGCCAAGGGGCTCCCCTCCCAGTGATCCCAGATAAGGCCATCCTCTGCTACATATCTAGCTGGAGCCATGGGTACCCCCTGTGTACTTTTGGTTGGTGGTTTAGTCCCTGGGAGCACTGGGGGGTCTGGTTGGTTGATATTGTTGTTCTTCTTATGGGGTTGCAAACCCCTTCATCTCCTTCAGTCCTTATCCTAACTTGCCCATTGCGGTCCCTGCACTCAGTCCACTGTTTGGCTGTGTACATCCACATCTGTATTGGTCCAGCTCTGGCAGAGCCTCTCAAGGGACAGCTGCACCAGGCTCCTGTCAGTAAGCACTTCTTGGCATCAACAATAGTGTCTGGGTTTGGTGTCAGCAAATGAAATGGATTCCTATGTGGGGCCATCTCTGGATGGCCTTTCCTTCAGTTTCTGCTTCATTCTTTGTCCCTGCATTCCCTTTGACAGAAGGAATTCTGGATTAAAATGTTTGAGGTGGATAAGTGGACCCATCCCTCAACTGGGGGACGTGACTATCTACTGGATATGGCCTCTACAGGTTCTAGCTCCCCTTTGTTGGGTATTTCAGCTAAAGTCCTCTCTGTTGGGTTCTGGGAACCTCTTTGGTCCCTGGCATCTGGGACTTTTTAGTGACTACCCCCTGTTCCCCTTCCCCCACTGCTACTTTCAAATTCCTGACACTCTGTACTTCTCCCCCATCTTCTCCCATATCTGAACTGGTTCTCCTTTTCCCTCCTCCTTTTCTCTCCCTCCCATATCTCTCTCTCTCCCTCTATTTCACAGAGTAGGACTACTGAGTAGGACTATACATTAGACCTACTGGGTTTTACCAGACTCATCCATGTCACTGTGGCATTAGGTTAAAATTTCCACTGGAATTTGGTGGACGCCTCAGTATGCCATAGATATTTGTCATTGTTTGTCTTTGTGACATTTATGTGCTGTAGTAAGGACCTAATGTTGATTATTTTTTACTCTACTTCAGTTGCTAATGAAATAAACCCAGAGTGACTGAGCATCCTGTTAGTGAGTCCAACAGAAAATTAAAGGGTAAAGTTGGGATTATGTTTCAAATATTTTACATTTGATTAATATTTTAAATCTCTCTAGATAGTAAATAGCTCTAAACTTGATCCCAATCTCTCCCCAAGGAGAATTAGGCAGGTGATACTAGTCACCTAGGTAAAAAATAAAACTGTGAAAGTTACTTTGATTTCAGCTCCCTAAAAGGCTTGGAAATCATGGCCAATGTGCTGAAATGTACTTCCCTGGGTCCAGACTACTGAATATGAACTTCCTCTTTCTTGACCAAGTAGACTGAAATTTTCCATGAAATTCTGGTTTTATGTATGTTAGATGTCAGCTCTATCTTTTCTTTCATCTACTAACCTAATATTGAATGCATACAAGGCAGTACTTGCTTAGAGACTGGAGATAGCAATCATAAGAAAGATAGTCCTTTTTCTCTTGGTAGAATCTATTGTTTGGTTTTTGATGAGATTGAAAGTCTTGAATTTCTTGATAGCTGATACTGATGTGGGTGGAGAGGCAGATGGTCAGTGTTCTGCTAGGCTCATGCTTAAGCCAAGAAATATTTTTAAAGGTGTTTTCCATACTTAGGAACTAAGAAAATGCAACTTAGAGATTCTGGGACATTTCTCTTAACTCAGTTAGAACGGCTAAGATGAAGAAAACAGCCAGGCAATAGTGGCGCATGCCTTTAATCCCAGCACTTGGGAGGCAGAGGCAGGTGGATTTCTGAGTTCGAGGCCAGCCTGGTCTACAGAGTGAGTTCCAGGAAGCCAGGGCTACACAGAGAAACCCTGTCTCTAAAAGAAAAATGAAAACAACTGACAGCAAATGCTGATGAACATTCATTCGCTGTCTATGGGATTGCAACCCAGTGTAGCAGATCTGGGAAATTTTCAAGAAGTTAAAAATAGATCTATTTGGCTCTGTGGCACATATCTTCAAGGGAGACATAGGTAGATGCAGGTGGATTTCTATGAGTTCAAAGCTATCTTGGTTCATGTTGTATATATGTACTGTATTTCAGACCAGCCAAAGCTACATAGTGATGCCCTGTCTCAAAAAAACAAAAAGAAGAAAAATAATGAAAAACAGTTTTATCATAAGACTCATCTATGCCAATCTTTGGCTTATACCCAAAGAACTCTGTACTTACTACAGAGATACTTGCTTGGCCATGTTCACTGCTACTCTACTCACAGTAGCCTCTGGTTCCTAATTTTGTCATTCATACAGAAAAGTGTTACCCAGCAGTGCCCTAAGTTCTTACAAAATGCAAATGTCCCCATTTTGTGGGGAGGTAATTTTAACTCAAAGCATTCCATGTCCTATTCATGAGGGTTTGAATGAGGCTAGCCCTGACAGGCTCATAGGTTTGGATGCTGAGTCAACAGTTGGTGCAACTTCTGGGGAGGGTTGGGTGTGGCGTTAAGTCACTTGGGGGTAGCTTTGGGGTTTCAGAAGCCCATGCTATTCCTAGGTCCTAGTTCCTAGTTCCTAGTTCTTCCCACCATGATGATAATGGACTAAACCTCGGAACCTGTAAGGCAGCCCCAATCAAATGTTTTCCTTTATAAGAGTTGCTATCTATGGTCATGGCATCTCTTCACAGCAATAGATCACTGACTAAGACAAGGGAGTTATAGCTAAAAGTTGCCTTGAGTCTCAGAAGAGATTTTTGGACTCATAAATAGTATTGAGCCTGAAAAATCATGGGGACTTTTGAAGTTGAGCTAAATGTATTTGCATTATATGTCTATGAGTCCATGGGAGCCAGGAAGTAGATTGTGGTGATAGGAATGAAAATAGATCCCATAGGCTCACACATTTAATGTCTAGTCCAGAGTTGGTTGAACTGGTTGGAAAGGATTAGGCGGTATGTATGGTCTTATTGGAGAAGGTGTGTCACTTGGAGATGGTTTTGAGGCCATTCCCAGTCCCCCCTTCTCTCTCTCTCTCTCTCTATATATATATATATATATATATATATATATATATATATATATGTCTCCTCCTTCTCTTATCCCTCCTTCCTTCCCACCCTGCTATTATTCTTATGGGTCACATGTAAGGGCTCAACTATTGTTTCAGTGCTGTGCCTTGTCTGCTTGCCTGTTGCCATGCTATGTTCTAAGATGGTCATGGACCATGCTCTAAAACTGTAAGTTCCCATTAAAAATTTTCTTCTATAAGTTGCCATGATTATAGTGTCTTTTCACAGCATTAGAAAGGTAACTAAGGCTCCACTCAAACAGATACAGACACCCACAGCCAGCGGATGGAGCTTGGAGGAAGGATTGCAGGCTCTGCAGAGGATAGGAACTCCACAGAAGAACCATCAGTGTCAACTAACCTGGACCCTTGGGGCTCTCAGAGTCTGAACTACCAACCAAATAACATACATCGGCTGGACCTAGGCCTCACCACACATAAGTAGCAGATGGGCAGCTTGGTCTTCATGTGGGTCCTGGACAGCTAGAGCAAAGGTTATCCCAAAAGCTATTGCCTATATGTGGGGTATGTTCTTCTATCTGAGCTGCCTTGTCTGGCTTCTGTGAAGAGGAAGCACCTAGCCTCGAAGAGACTTGAAGTACCAGGGGAGGGGGATATCCAGGGGGGCCCAACTACTCTGTGGAGAATGGGAGAGGAGAATGGGCAAGGATTGTGGGAGAGGGTGACCAAGGCGGGGGGGGGGGAACAGTGAGAGGGATGTAAAGTGAGTAAGTAAAAAAATAAATTACAAAAATGACACTAAGATACTATTCTTCCCTAAACTCACCTGTACCCCCATTTCTCTGTACTCAGTATGTTCTAAGCCTCATATGCTCTGGTTCTTACTTTCTACCCTACAATTATATACGATGTGCTATCCTCAAAACAATCTATCCCATAGTTTCAACATCCCATGATGTTATCACAGTCCTATCTCTATGTTATAGGTCTTCATTTAGAGACCACTGACTGTGGATAAACTCGAGGCTTAGAAAAGTTTTATTTATATCATTTAAATTTCAGAAACATTGCACTCAACTCTTTCTTTGTTTTTCAGCATTTCAGAAGGTGTTCTTCTAAACTCGGCCATTTGTTGGGCTCTTTCCATCTATGATCTGCGCTGCAGCTGTAAGGACTAGCAGGTACCCGGAAGGACTAGCAGGTACCTGGAAGGACTAGTAGCTACTCGGGCTTTGCACACATCCTCGCTCATCTTGAATCCTTTTTACAACATAATTTCTAGGAATTTTGATTTTGCTCATAATTTTGTAAAATTATTTTGCAAATTTTATAAATGTTCTGGGCCCCCTGGGCCCACTTTCCCATGTTCTAACGATTCCTTCAATCTAAAAGTCTTTGTCACTGCCTGGGACCTACTCCTTCGCCCATCTCTTCTCTTATGCTCATTTGTGTGGAACATATGGCATGCTTTGGCTCGGTTTATTTCTAACATTAATTTCTTCTTAGTATTATAGGAAGATAAAAACCAAAGAAATTACTCATTTGGATCTTCTGTAACAGTTCCCTTGTAATGAAGACAGGATGACAGTCACTCTCTGTCAGAACTACAGGGAGCTTAAAAGTTTGAGTGATTCTCTTATTGTATGCATGAGGAAACAGACTCAGAAAGAGATTGAGATCTGTCCAAGGTCAGACATCAGTTCATAGCACAGTTGTTACTAAGGACTTCAGTCTCCTGACTTCCTACCATGTCCAAATGCCATTTCACTTTCTCAACCAGAATCTTAGATATTCAGAAACACAGTGTTATTTACACCCAAACTCACCTTCAGTGACATTAATGCAGGTGGTGATTATTAAATAAGACATATTTCTAAATCAGGTGCCTAGGCACACGTATCATGCTCTGGAAAGTCAAATGGGATAGGAGGATCTAATGCAACAAAACTTGTCTGTTATTCTTCTCTCTTTTAGGAAGAGACTCAACCCCTGAAAGTTTTGAATCTTTTGAAAGTATTAGATACCATCACCCTCTGATTGTTTGAAGCAGATAAAACCCCCTCAGGGTAAGGATCAGATGAGATAGTGTAAGTATAACCTATCCTGAGGGGGGGATGATCTATGTTTATTTATAGGCCAAGTGTGGGAAAACATCCTCCTGGGATTGGTGCACGTCTTACCACACCTTTGCAGCCACTCTCACCTTTGGGATATAAGTGGATCCCACATCACGGCTCTGTTTTTTGAGGTCCAAACCGGATACTTGGGATAAATATATCTCTGAAAAGAAGGGTGACATCAGGACCCCAAATGGGAAGCCAGTTGTCATTTAGCTCCTTTTATATCTCTGGCCCAGCTGATAACAGGCTCTAAGAACCACATTCAAATCATGGTTAGTATCTGATTTATTTCCAACTTGCTCAGGTCCTGAGGACTTCAGTTCATTTTGTACTACTCAGTTGCTGCCTTTATATCATAATGCACTCTTACCAAGCCCTTTCTCAGTTTCTATTCTAGAGGTTTCTAGCACAAGCCAGTATAGTGGGAAGAATCCGCTTGAGAGTTGGACATACCAAACTCCACATTTTTGCTCTGTCACCTTGAGCAATTTGTAGAACGTGTGTAGGCCTCCATTTCCCATCTGGGAAACGGGATGCTGGATAACATTTGTCTCTCAGGATCATTGTGGAGATTTAGTAAAATCAAATTTAAGAATGCCCCCATCCCAGTTCCTAGCGTACATGAATGCCCCCATCCCAGTTCCTAGCGTACATGAATGCCCCCATCCCAGTTCCTAGCGTACATGAATGCCCACGAGTCAGTGCAACCCTTCTTTTTCCCATGTCACTCTACCCATTCTGTATGTCTCTCATCCACTTGGGCCATTGCTTGCTCAGTCAACAAATGGCTATTAACATAAATAGGAAAGCCAGTGGATTTTGTTTCCTGACAACCAATGTGATAAAGTGGCATCTCTTTTAAAGTCACACACACATGTGAATTGAAATGTTGACTCTGCCACTTAATATTTGTCAGATTAAGAATAAATAATTTCAAGCCGGGCGTGGTGGTGCACGCCTGTAATCCCAGCACTTGGGAGGCAGAGGCAGGTGGATTTCTGAGTTCGAGGCCAGCCTGGTCTACAGAGTGAGTTCCAGGACAGCCAGGGCTACGCAGAGAAACCCTGTCTCGGAAAACAAAAACAAACAAAACAAAACAAAACAAAAGAATAAATAAGGAATACCAGAACAGGGAAATGGGAAGGGGTAGATGGGGCAACAAGGGGAGGGAAAAGGGCATATGGGAACTTTGGGGGGTGGGGAACCAGGAAAAGGGAAATGAAAATGAAATGTAAATAAAGAATATATCCAATAAAAAAGAATATATCCAATAAAAATAATAACAAAAAAGAATAATTTGGGCATAATCACACTTTCTCCCTGCATTATAGTCCATGTTAAATGGACAGCAGGGTGGATAGAGCTGGTGTTTGGGAGACTCTCTAGGGAGTGAAGCATGGGAGGGGTTGGAGGGAGAAAATGGAGGCAGCAAAGTGACAATTATATTTTAAATAAAAAAATTAAAATCAAAAAAAGAATAAATAATTTTAACTTTTTTTTGTTTGTTTTGTTTTTTTTTTTTTTTGGTTTTTTCGAGACAGGGTTTCTCTGTTTAGTCCTGGCTGTCCTGGAACTCACTCTGTAGACCAGGCTGGCCTCGAACTCAGAAATCCACCTGCCTCTGCCTCCCAAGTGCTGGGATTAAAGGCGTGCGCCACCACTGCCTGGCAATTTTAACTTTTTGAGCATCAGTTTTTTTATCTAAATTTTTGGGAGCAATAGTTTGGGTAGAAGGCTCAAATGTCTAATAACTATACAAATGCTTATAGTTGATGTGAAATGATAATAATGGAAAAAACAAAGTAGTTGAATTGGAAATATTTCTTCTAAGACTGTTACATGGTAGATAATCTGTAAACAAGAAATGCAAGGACAGGGAATGGAGCAGAGACTGAGGCATATATCCAGAAGAAGCTCCAATGTGTAATAAGGACACATGCTCCACTCTGTTCATAGCAGCCTTATTTATAATACCCAGAAGCTGGAAAGAACCCAGATGTCCCTCAACGGAGGAATGGATACAGAAAATCTGGTGCATTTGCACAATGGAATACTATTCAGCTATTAAAAACAATGAATTCATGAAATTCTTGGGCAAATGGTTAGAACTGGAAAATATCATCCTAAGTGAGGTAACCCAATCACAAAAGAACACACATGGTATGCACTCGCTGATATGTGGATATTAGCTCAAAAGTTCACAGTGCCCACTAGACAACCCACAGACCATAGGGAGCTTAGGTGGAAGGAAGAACAGTGTGTGGATGCTTCAGTCCTGCATTGAGGGAAAACAGGATGGTCATGGGAGGTGGCGGGGGATATGGGAGGGAGAGAGGAGGGGAAGGAAATAACGGGGCAGTATTAGGTACTGGAGGGGAGGAGAGAGATGTACAGAGGGTCAGGAAGTCGAATAAAAATATGTAGCAGGGGGGAATGAGGAACTGGGGATAGCCACTTTAGGGTCTCAGATGCCAGAGAAGTGAGAGTCCCAGGACCCAATGGGGATGACTTTAGCCCGAATGCACAGAGAAGGGGAGACAGAAGCTGTAGGGACCACCTCCAGTAGATAGGCACTTTCCTACCGGGAACTGGGATATCAGAAATGTTCCTTTCCAAAGGAAAGGCAGGGACAAAAAATGGAGTGGAGACTGAAGGAAGGGCCATCTGGTGACTGTCACCTGGGGATCCATCCTGTCTGCAGACACAAAATCCTGACACTGTTGCTGTTGCCAAGAGGCGCTCGCTGACAGGAACCTGGTGTAGCTGTTCCCCGGGAGGTTCTGCCAGCACCTGACCAATGCGGGTGTGGATGCTCGCAGCCATCCAACACACTGAGCTCGGGGACCTCAGTAGGAGAGCTAGAGGAGGACTGGAGAAGTGGAGGGGGATTGAAGCCCCATAGGAAGAACAATGTCAACTGAACCACCCCCTCCCCAGAGCTCCCAGGGACTAAACCACCAACCAAAGAGTATACATGGAGGGATTCACAGCTCCATATACAAATGTAGTAGAAGATGGCCTTGTCTAACATCAGTGGAAAGGGATGCCCTTCCTCCTGTAAAGGTTTGATGCCCCAGCGTAGGGAAATGCTGGAGGAGTTGGAACAGGAGAGGGTGGATGGGTGGGGGAGCACCCTCATAGAGGCAAAGGGAAGGGGGAGAGGATGGATGTGGGATGGGAGGTTTGTAGAGGGGTAACCGGGAAGTGGGATATCAGTTAAGATGTAAATGAATTGAATGATTAATAAAAAGAGAAGAAAGGTGGTGGCACACGCCTGTAATCCCAGCACTCTGGGAGGCAGAGGCAGGCAGATTTCTGAGTTCGAGGCCAGCCTGGTCTACAGAGTGAGTTCCACGATAGCCAGGGCTACACAGAGAAACCCTGTCTCGAAAAAACCAAATCCAAAAAACCAAAAAGAGAGAGAGACAGAGAGAGAGAGAGAGAGAGAGAGAGAGAGAGAGAGAGAGAGAGAGAGAGAGAGAGAGAGAGAGAAGAAAATGCCTTGTATTGTTTGAATGGTTTGATATCTCCAACCAACTTTATGGAAGGTATCCTATATCTGGCACTATGCTTTTTCTTTGGCCATCTATTACTTCTGGGATAAACATAAGTGTACAAGTGACCTTAATTAAAAGTGTGGGGGGAGTTGCAGCATATAAAATATTAGGTTTCCATATGGCTTTTTCAAACATCTTTAGTGTTAGGTATTCTCCCCAATCCCCTCCTCTTCTGTATCTTCCCTCTTCCTTCTTAAACCTCCCTTCCCTATTCTCCCTTTCCCCATCCACAACACATGTTTTACTATTCCCTCTCCCTAAATGTCTTTCTTCTCCTTCCATAAAATGGCCCTTTTCTAGTTTCCTGGATTCTATAGGTCCTTCAAATTAAACACAAAATTTGAAATGAAGGTCCACACAAGAATGAAAGTATGTACTATTTGTCTCTGGGGAGTCTGCATCATCGCACTCAGTATGCTTCCCAGCTCCAGCCATTTATCTTGGCAGCATTTGTTACCTCTAGGACTGTGCAGTCAAGTCTGTTGTATGGTTATATGAATCTTTACATCATATAAGTCTATGTACATAAGTGTCTGTCCATATATGTAATTTTATGCATCTCTATCTATTATATGTCCATTAAATACTTATTTCAGTCGTGTATAGCATAATTATAGTGTGTTTTTGTTAGCTTAATTCTGTTTATATCATCTTAGTCTCTCTCTCTCTCTCTCTCTCTCTCTCTCTCTCTCTCTGTGTGTGTGTGTGTGTGTGTGTGTATGTGTGTCCCACTCCCTCTCCTCATGTGTGTTTTTACACATTTGTCCTATTATGTGTGTATATACATGTGCATGTATACACATTTGTCTTATATCATTGAGTGTACCGAAATGTGGTCCTTTTCTGTATGTGTTCATGTTATGGGCCTTTCTACTTGAATCTTTTTGATTAGATGATGTATATGAATGAGAATTTTCCCATGTGTCTGACTTTCTGCACAATCAGTTGAGGAATAAGTAAATTTGGACAAATAGACTACAATTATGTGTAGACCTCCTGTGCAATTTGTAGGCTATTGCTCTGTCGCAAATCCTAGAGCACAATAATTACAAGGGATGTAACCCCAAGGGAGATCATATCTAGTGGCTTAGCTTCTACCATCACTACCTAACAGATTTAATATCCATATTTAGAAATAGGCTCTTGCTCAGAATAGTTTAGAGCTCTTTTACTGTTTAGAGGTTCTTAGCCAGGGAAAATATGTCATGCAATTAAGATTCTTTTCTGCTGCAGAGATGGAAGAGAAGGAAGAAGAAACTCACCATTCCCTGCCCAACCCCAGCTCCACACCCAGACCAATCAACAGTTCCTGACTTGTTCCAGATCCTGCTCCACATCCAGTAGCTGCATCCCCAAGCCATGGCTGGTCCCTTCTCCCATCTGCTGTCTGGCCGTCCCGGACTGCTGGCTTTGGCTGGAGCTGGGTCTCTCACCGTGATTCTGCTCCACCCGGAATCTGTAGGAGACTCCGTTGCTGAACGGAGGAGACTTTATCCTCCGAGCGCTGAGTACCCAGACCTCTGAAAGCACAACAACTGCATGGCCAGTCACCTGACCCCAGCAGTCTATGCACGGCTCTGCAACAAGACCACACCCACTGGTTGGACACTAGATCAGTGCATCCAGACTGGAGTGGACAACCCTGGCCACCCCTTCATCAAGACTGTGGGCATGGTGGCTGGAGATGAGGAGACCTATGAGATATTTGCTGAACGGTTTGACCCTGTGATCCAAGAGCAGCATAATGGATATGACCCCAGGACAATGAAGCATACCACTGATCTTGATGCCAGTAAAATCCCTTCTGGCTCCTTTAATGAGAGGTATGTATTGTCTTCAAGAGTCAGAACTGGCCGAAGTATCAGGGGACTCAGTCTCCCTCCAGCCTGCACGCGGGCAGAGCGACAAGAGGTCGAATGTGTCGTGGTGGACGCACTGAGTGGCCTGAAGGATGACCTGGCTGGACGGTACTATCGGCTCAGTGAGATGACAGAGGCGGAACAACGACAGCTTATTGATGACCATTTCCTGTCTGATAAGCCTGTGTCCCCATTGCTGACTGTAGCAGGAATGGCTCGAGACTGGCCAGATGCTCGAGGAATCTGGCACAACAATGAGAAGAGTTTCCTGATCTGGGTGAGTGAGGAGGACCACCCACGGGTCATCTCTATGGAGAAAGGCGGCAACATGAAGAGAGTGTTTGAAAGATTCTGCCGGGGCCTCAAAGAGGTGGAGAGGCAGATCCAGGAACAAGGCTGGGTGTTCATGTGGAATGAGCGTTTAGGATATATCTTGACCTGTCCATCTAACCTGGGCACTGGACTTCGGGCAGGAGTACACATCAAACTGCCACCGCTAAGCAAAGAGAGCCGATTTCCGAAGATCCTGGAGAACTTAAGACTACAAAAGCGTGGAGCTGGAGGAGTGGACACTGCTGCCATAGGCAGTGTCTTTGACATCTTCTCTAATTTGGATCGACTTGGCAAGTCAGAGGTGGAGCTGGTGCAGCTGGTCATCGATGGGGTGAACTATTTGAATGACTGTGAATGGTGTCTGGAGAGGGGACAGGATATTCGAATCCCTCCGCCTCTCATCCATGGCAAACCTAACTCCCCACCCCCAGCAGATAAATCGAGATCCCAGGACTTCTGCATAGCTAACAGTGGCCTGTTCTCCTTGCCCTGGGCCTGCCTCTTGCTCCCTGTCCTAGTAAAGACCCCACATTTTCTTACAAAAAAACAAAAGATTCTTTTCTCTTTTTCTTTTCTTTTTTTAAATTTGAGAGTTGCAAAGTAAGGCCAGGAGGAAAAGTTTGGTGGAATTTGGTTTCCCTTCTTTCTGTATCGGCATGCTGGTCAAGTTGACCTTTGCCAACCTTGCATTTAGTTTCCTTGGTCCTGACTCAGGTTGGTCCTTGTAGGGAACCAACATACAGGTCAACCATGTATTTTCATCTCAGGCCATTCTTCATGCTGAACCCCTTTTTAACTCAGAAAACAAATGGTTAGCATCCTCCTAATCAGAAATATGTGGAGGCTTGAAGATAGAAGTCAGTCACTCACTATAAAGCCCCTTTCCCTAGGAAATCACTTTTAAAGTGGCCTAATAAGTAAAATGCAGGGATATGTTTCTTGTGACATAAAGTGTTCAGCATCAGTGAATTATGGCAGTGACTTGAAACACCAGGAAACTATGATGTCTCTGGTGGGACATTCTGGAGGAAAAGTTAATATGTCATCAAAGATATGACTGCTACTATTTTGGCCTTTTGTTACATTTCACTTCTGCAACCCTCCTGTGTTACCTGTTACAACTGTAGTCAGATTTTTCTCTCAGTAGTTAAACCTAGCCCAAGGTGACACTAATCAAACATTTATTTATATTTTAAAATAGTTATTTATTTATTTTATCTGTATTAATACACTATAGCTGTCTTCAGACACATCAGAAGAGGGCATTGGATCCCATTGCAGATGGTTGTGAGCCACCATATTTAACTGGGAATTGAACTCAGGACCTCTGGAAGAGCAGATGGTGCTCTTAACCACTGAGCCATCTCTGCAAACATTTATTATTCAGCTGATGAAGAGCAATTTGCTTTGGAGGAGTTAGGTATTGTGAGTCCTGAGATCCAATATTTAGTCTGTTCCCATGGGTTCTAGGCAAAATATTCTCTATCTTTTTAAAAATTCTGCTGTATAGAGTGCACATTCTGATCATCATAACAAAATGTTAAACTTTTTATAGTATGACTACATCTGTTATCTCAGTGTAGCCTAATACCCTATAAAGGCAAGGTAAATAACATCATACATATTTAATAGAGGTACATAAAACTTAGCTATATCCAAAACCAGAATTAGAAACTAGTGCCCAGATTATTGTGCTTGGGTGGGTTAATTTACTTTTTATAGTGTCCACTTGGAATACCCTCATATCTTTGATTTCAGATTTGTTTGTTCTGAGTATCTACACGATTTTGGAACATCTTTAATTACACAATTCTGAGATAGAAATATTCATCACTTGCCAAATTGCCTCATGCCACTTTAACCAGCCTTCTTCCCATAATAATAGGCAAACAATTTTCTTTCTATATTTATGCCTTTGTGAGACTTTTTAAATTTTAGAGGACTGTAATGGCTTGACACACATTTTGCTGTGGAGTTGCTGTGAGAATGAATTTAATGGGCAAGTTTAAAGGTCCTAGCAGACAAGGGTCATAACTGACACATTGCTCTGTATGAAAAGCTGCTTTTATAATATCTATCACAGCCACTTGCAAGTAAAAATTTAGTTTCCCCCAAGGAATTCTCACTGGGGAAACAAATTACTCTTACGGGTAGGCTGTGTGCCCAGCAGTAGATGGGGAAAAAAGGAACTCAACATTCTTGGAAGTTCCTTGTCTCACAATGTCCTGACAGGAATTTTTAAATATATATATACACATATATACACATACATATATATATACATATACATATATACATGCATATACGTGTATATACATATATACATACATATATACACATATACATACATATATGTGTGTATATATATATACACACATATATTCTCTTTTCACCCCACAAATTGTTTTGTTTTCTGACTTTTCACCTCACTAAAACCTTGTGGGTTTTAGTTTAGTAGTTTTATGGGATTCCTGAGTGTGTAAACCCAGTGTGTCTATATCTGTTTCATGCTCCTTTTCTTGGGCTCTTTTCCTTCTGTTTGTCTTGTCCAGTTCTAATGTTATAGTTTTGTTTTGTCTTATATTTTATTTTGTTTATTTTATTAATATTCCTTATAAGCCTGCTTGTTTTCTAATGAGAGATTGAAATTGGTAAATCCAGATGGAAGGGAAGGTGAGGAGGAACCGGGAGAAATAGAAGGAGCGAAACTAATCAGGATATATTGTATGAAAAGAGAATCCATTTTCAATGAAAAAAGTTAATAGAATATTCATCACAAAATATGTGCTCTAAATGCACATATCACTTCATTCAGCGCATGGTGAAGCTGGATTGTAAAGCCATGTGTACTTGTCTCCCAAATGTTATGATTTTATAAATGTGTTCACTTGTCGATTGTTTATCTCTCTATTCCTAGACTTGTGATTCAAGTTTGTGACACAATGATAATAGTCATAGGATTTTATCATTTGTTCTTCATACTGGTACTATGCTAGGTACTTTAAATAGCTCTTGAGGATTTTGATAAATATATATTAATTCTTCAGCTGTAGAGGAGGATTTGGGAGATAAGGAGTAATGATATCCCTAAATGAAGGGCACTGCCTAAAAGCAAAGGCTAGGGAGGAATACAAGTGTGGTTTGATCAGAGACCATCAGCGCCCAAAGTGCTATAATTCCTTAGTCAACCATGTCACTTCTCTCAAAGAATTTGGAGTTGGTAAAACTTGCATTCTTGAATACTATATCAGTCTATGCTGTTCAGTGAGGATGGCAGACAGGCAGTGTGGTGAAGATTTTAGTGTGGCTTAGTTCTGGTTGTGGGAGAAATGGCATGCTGATGGCAACTCGGTGTGTCGCCTCTCACCACCCGACTCGGTCTTCTCCCCCGGGTCTCTGGTCAGCTTCTTCTACACAGTCTCCCCTTGCTACTAACCTTTTTAAAATTAGAAGAAAGTAATAAACATCATATAGCCTTTTTTCTACTTCATCGTATACTTCTTCGCATTACACTGCATCCTCTACTTTTGCTGTTGCTAAGAAATGGTTTCTTTTGACTCACAGTATCAGTGTACAGTCCATTAGGGTGGGGAAGATGTAGTGGCAGGAGCCAGTCACATGACGTTGACAGTCAGGAAATAGGCAAATAAATGCTACTGCTCAATTTTCCTTCTCCATTTTATTCAGTCCAGTACCCTAGCCTACAGGATTGTGTTTCCCACATTTAAGACGAGTCTCCTAACCTTAATCAACACATTCTAAAATCAGTTTCACACAGATTTATCTCATAGATGGTTCTTGATCCAGTATAGTGTCTGTGATGGTTTGTATATGCTTTTCCCAGGGAGTGGCACTATTAGGAGGTGTGGCCTTGTTGGAGTAGGTGTGTCATTGTGGGTGTGGGCTTAAGACCTTCACCCTAGTTGCCTGGAAGTCAGTCTTCTACTAGCAGCCTTCAGATGAAGATGTAGAACTCTCAGCTCCTCCTGCACCATGCCTGCCTGGATGCTGCCATGTTTCTGCCTTGATGACAATGGACTGAATCTCTGAGCCTGTAAGCCAGCCCCAATTAAATGTTGTCTTTTATAAAACTTGCATTGGTCATGGTGTCTGTTCACAGTAGTAAAACCCTAAGACAGTCTCTAATATATATTAACCATTGCACTCTTCATACCTGTATCTCTAAATAGTCTTCTGATCTGTAGGCAAGATAATATATAGTGATATTTTAGAGTATGGGACATAACACTCAGATTTCTTGGGTTTAAACCTTGATCTAATACTTTGTATATGTGATCTTTGAGAAATTATTGACTGTAAATATGCATCTATTTTTCAACTTTAAAATGGATGATAAAGAATATTATGTATTATAATATTAGTTAATAATATTTAGCTAATTTAGTGTTTCATGTGTTTTAAGAATATTGTTGTATTGGTTTTATCACTGTGAAGAGACACCGGGGCCACAGCAACTCTTATAAAGAAAAACATTTAATTGGGTCTATCTTAGGGTTTCAGAGGTTTAGTCCATTTAACATCATGGTAAGGAAGCATGGTGATGTGCAGCAAACATGATGCTGGAGAAGGAGCTCTACATCCAGATTGGCAAGCAGCAGGAGAGACAGTGAGCCATCAGTCCTGGCTTGAGCTCCTGACACCTCACAGCCCACCAACCCCAGCTGCACATTTTCACCAATAAGGCCACACCTCCAACAATTCCACTTTAAGCTATGAGTCTATGGGGGGGCATTTTCATTTGGATCATTATCAATGCCTACCTAATTTTATGAGTTAATAATAATTTCTACCATCAAAATATGCAACACATAGGGGACCACTAGAATGTCCCCTACACCAGGGATGTGAGAGGCTCCCAGGATCCAATGAGGATGGCATTAGTCAAAATACCCAACAGAGAGGAGATAGAACCTGAAGAGACCACCTCTAGTAGATAGGCATGGCCCCCAGTTGAGGGAAGGGGCCACTTACCCATCTCAACATTTTTAACCCAGAATTATTCTGTCTAAAGGAAATGCAGAGACAAAAAAAATAAAGCAGAGATTAAAGGAAAGGCCATCCAGAGACCACCCCACCTTGAGATCCATCCCACCCACAGACACCAAACCCTGACACTATTGCTGATGCCAGTAAGTGCTTGCTGACAGGAGCCTGGTATGGCTGTCTCCTGAGAGGCTCTGCCAGCACCTGACTAAGTCAGATGCAGACACTCACAGCCAACCATTGGAATCTGGGGACCCCAATGAAAGAAGAGTTAGAGGAATGGATGAAGAAAACAAAGAGGACTGCAACCCGTAGGAAGAACAACAATATCAACTAAACACCCGCTCAGAGCTCCCAGGGATGAAACCACCAACCAAAGAGTACACATGGGCTCCCGCTACATAAGGAGCAGAGGCTTGCCTTATCTGACATCAATGGGAGGGGAGGCGCTTGGTCCTGTGGAGGCTTGATGGCCCAACAAAGGAGGATGCTAGAGGAGTGAGGTGAAAGTAGGTGGGTGGGTGAGGGAGCACCCTTTTAGGAGCAAAGGGGAGGGGGATGTGATGGGGGTTGTGGAGGGGAGAATGGGAAGGGGGACAACATTTGACATATAAATAAATAAAATAACCAATAAATAATATTACAAAAATGTGGTGTCTGCTAGCTCTCCCACAATCTCTGCTACAATTAGATATTTTATTGTATATGAGAGAAGAATATAGAAAATAAAAAATAAGATGGAATAGAACAAAGTAAAAAATAAATACATGGAACCTCATGACACTAAAAAGCTTCTGTAAGGCAAAGACACCACCAATCAAACAAAGTGGCAGCTTATATAGAATGGGAAAATATTTTTACCAATTCCACACCCAATAGAGGTCTAATATCCAAAATATATAAAATTCAAGAAATTAGATATAAAAAAACAAATAATCCAATTTAAAAATTGGATACATATATAAACAGAATTCTCAACAGAGGAATCTCAAATGGCTGAGAAACATTTAAAAAATTGTTGAGGGAAAGACCATCCAGAAACTACCCCACCTAGTGATCCCATATACAGTTACAAAACCCAGACACTATTTTTAAATTTTTTTATTCTATATTATTTGTTTACATTCCAAAGGCTTTCCCCTTTCCCAGTTCCCCCCCCACCATATGTCCCATAAGTCCTCTCCCCCCAACTATTCCCCAATCCCCCTCCCCCCACCATTTCTCTGTTCTGGTACTCTCCTACAATACTGGATCCAAACTTTTCAGGCCCAGGGTCCTCTCCTTTCTTCTTTTTTGGGAATCATTTGACTTGCTAATTGTGCCTTGAGTATTTAGGGCTTCTGGGCTCATTAATATCCACTTATCAGTGATTGGATTTCATGTGTATTCTTTTGTGATTGGGTTAACTCACTTAGGATGATATTTTCCAGATCTAACCATTTGTCTACAAATTGCATGAATTCATTATTTTTAATTGCTGAGTAGTATTCCATTGTGTGTGTGTGTGTGTGTGTGTGTGTGTGTGTGTGTGTGTGTATGTATCACATTTTCTGTATCCATTCCTCCTCTGAGGGATATCTGGGCTCCTTTCAACTTCTGGCTATTATAAACAAGGCTGCTATGAACATAGTGGAGCATGGGTCTTTATTGTATGCAGGGGAATCCTCTGGGTATATGCCTAGGAGTGATATGCCAGGGTCCTCTGGAAGTGTCATGCCCAATTTTCTGAGGAACCACCAGACTGATTTCCAGAGCGGTTGTACCATCTTGCAATCCCACCAGCAGTGGAGGAGTGTTCCTCTTTCTCCACATCCTCGCCAGCACCTGTTGTCCCCTGAATTTTTAATCTTAGCCATTCTGACTGTCTGAGGTGGAATTTCAATGTTGTTTTGATTTGCATTTCCCTGATGACTGATGATGTTGAGCATCTCTTAAGGTGTTTTTCAGCCATCCGAATGTCTTCTGCTGACAATTCTTTGTTTAGCTTTGTACCCCATTTTTTTAATAGAAACCCAGACACTATTGTGGCTGCCAACAAATGTTTGCTGACAGGAGCCTGATATAGCTGTCACCTGGGAGGCTCTGCTAGTGCATGACAAATACAGAGGGGGACACTCTCAGCCAGTCATTCAACTGAGCACAGGGTCCCCAATGGGGGAGCTAGAGAAAGGACCCAAGGAGCTGAAGAGGTTTGCAGTGCCATAGGAGGAACAACAATATGAGCCACCCAGTACTCCCAGAGCTCCCAGAAACAAAAACATCAACCAGAGAGTGCACATGGTGTTACCCATGGCTCCAGACGCCTAGGCAGCAGAGGATGGCCTTGTTTGACATCATAGGGAGGAGAGGCCCTTGGTCCTGGAAAGACTTGATGCAGCAGTGCAGGGGAATACCAGGACAGGGAAGCAAGAGAGGGTTGATTGAGGAAGGGGGAGGGGGAGGGGTTATAAGACTTTTGGGGGAGGGTGAACCAGGAAAGGGGACATTTGAAATGTAAATAAAGAATATATCTAATAAAAAATTGTTGCATATCCTTAGCCATCAGAGAAATGAAAAAACTACTTTGGGATTCTATCTTACACCTTTCAGAATGACGGATCAATAACACAAGGGACAGCTCACGCCAGTGTGGATGTGGAGCAAGGGAAAACACTCCTTCATAGCTGGTGGAAGTACGAACTTATATAACAACTCTGGAAATCAATATGGCAGACCCTCAGAAAATTGGGGACAAATCTACCTTAAGACCCAGATACACCATTCTTGGTAATATATGTAAAGGATATTCCATCTTACCACAAGGACACTTGCTCACCTGTGTGGATTCATTCATAATCACCATGAATGGGGAAACAACCTAGATGTCCCTGAACTCAAGAATGGATAAAGAAAATGCAGTACATTTACACAATGGAGTATTACTCAGTTATTTAAAAAATGAGTCCCTCGCAGGCACCAGCACTTGGGAGAGCAGGCACTCACCTCACCTGAGCAGTAGAGTAGAGCTGGCTCTGGTGTTGGAGGCAGGGGGACAGCTGGCTCTGAGGGCATGAGAAGGAAAGAGTAGGCCCCGCCCCTCACCTGGACAAAGCGGAAGAGTTGGTCCTGGTGGTTCAGGTACAGGAGAGCTGACCAACACAGCTACCATCCAGATCTAGGGCTCTGAGTTGGCCCACCCTAACATCTACCCCATCTATGCACTGGAGCAAGAGAAGGGGCTGATCTTGAAGATCAAAAACTACAGGATCTCCATGGCAAAATCTGAGAAAACTGTCAGTAAGGATCCAGTTTTTTGGGTTTTTTTTTTTTTTTGGTTTTTGTTTGTTTGTTTGTTTTTTTGGATTTGGTTTTTTTGAAGACAGGGTTTCTCTATATAGCCCTGGCTGTCCTGGAACTCACTCTGTAGACCAGGCTAGCCTCGAACTGAGAAATCTGCCTGCCTCTGCCTCCCAGAGTGCTGGGATTACAGGCGTGCGCCACCACGGCCCGGCTTTATGTCATTTTTTTAATTAAAGTTTTTATTGATTCTTTGCACCCCAATCCTACTCCTCTGCCTGTCCCTCCATATCCACCCTTTGCCCTTGTAATCCCTTCAAACAAAACAAAATGAAAATCTCACAGTAGGAGCTGTGGTGTGTCACAGCGTTGTCACATAGTTTATCCTTTTGTCCATACTTCTTTATTCGCAGAAGTTTATTGCTATGAGTCACTGATTGAGTTCAAGGAGTGAGTTCCAGGACAGTCCGGGCTACACAGAGAAACCCTGTCTCAAAAAACCCAAAATCTAAAAACCAAAACCAAAGCAAAGCAAAGCAAAGCAAAACAAAACAAAAGACATAAGCCGGGCGGTGGTGGTATCACACGCCTTTGATCCCAGCACTTGGGAGGCAGAGGCAGGGGGATTTCTGAGTTCGAGGCCAGCCTGGTCTACAGAGTGAGTTTCAGGACAGCCAGGGCTGTACAGAGAAACCCTGTCTCAGAAACAAACAAACAAAAAGACATAAAATTCACAGGCAAACAGATGAAACTAGTTCAAGTCCCAACAAGCACATGGTGGCTCACAACTATCCCATGCCTTCTTGTGGTGTGCCTGAAGAGAGGTACAGTGTGCTCATATATGTAAAATAAATAAATGAGTTTAAAATAAAAGAAAGAAAAATCATCCTGAGTGACGTACCCCAGACCCAGAAAGACAAATATGGTATATATATTAACTTATAAGTGGCTATTACCAGTTAAGTAAATGATAAACTATAATACACAGACCCAGAGAGGTTGGGTAGAAAGGGCTCTAGGAGAAGAAGCCTGGATCTCAGCGGGAAGGGGAAATAGAATCGGGTTTGTGGGTACACTGGGGCCAGGTGTGGACAAAAGCAGGAGGAATTACGTGGGGGAAGATGGAAGGAGAGGTGCAGTATGGAATCCTAATGCAGTGGAAACCTCCTGGAATCTATGTGGGTGACCCTAGTGGGGACTCCTAGTAATAAAGGATGCAGAGTCTGAACTGGCCATCTTCTGAGGTCAGATGAGGCTTCAACTGGTGGGAGTAGGCTGTGTTCAGTTGAGGTGTTGGACAAGGGGGTTCTGAGGAGGCCCAAACAACCAAGGCCACTTTCTGAAAACTGACAGGCCCTATTGTAAAGGACAATGCCCACACAGCTCATTAAACATAGAGAAGTTGAGCTTGTGCCTGCATAGAGCCTTCACCCCTACATTATAATCTCTTTCACAAGAGAAGGTATTCTGCAAGCTATGGAAAGAGAAACCTGGAACCAACCCAGCCACAAAACTCAACCTATAATCTCTCCTGCCTGCAAGATGTGTTAGAAAAATAGTCTGGCACAAAACTTATGTGAAGAGCCAACCAATGTTTGGTTTAACTTGAGGCCCATGCCATGAGAAGAGGCTCGGAGTCCTACACTGTCTGGTTGGCCAGGAACTGGAGACTGGATTGCCCACAGATCTAGGATAGAGCCAAACATGACATGCAAAAAAATTCAATAAAATGATTCCTAATGATGTTCTGCTATACTCATAGGTCAGTGCCTTGGCCAGTCATCATCAGGGAAACTTCTTCTGGCTACAGATGGGAGCAGATGCACAGACTCACAGCCAGACATATCATGGAGAGAGAGAGAGAGAGAGAGAGAGAGAGAGAGAGAGAGAGAGAGAGAAGAAGAAGAAGAAGAAGAAGAAAGAGGAGGAGGAGGAGAAGAAGAAGAAGAAGAAGAGAGAAGAGAAGAGGAGAGGAGAGACTCGAATTTGGAGGTCTCCATTGAGTCCCTCCCCTAGAAGCTTGGGGAACTCTGCAGAAGAAGGGGAGGAAAGATTGTAGGAGTCAGAAGACACCAGGAGAATATTGACCACCAAATCTTCTAACAAGGGCTCATAGGAGCTCACAGAGAGTGAAATGACAAGCATGGGGCCTGCATGTTTCTGCACCAGGTCATCTGCCTATGGCTGACAACTTGATGTTTTTGTGGGACTCACAACAATGGGAGCAGATGTATCTTTGACTGTTGCCTGCTCTCAGGATTTTTTTCCTCCTGTTGGATTACCTTGTTCAGCCTTCATATGCAGGCTTTTGCCTTGTCTTATTGTATCTTGTTTTGTCCTGTTTGGTGGTGCTCTCTTGGAGGCATGCTCTTTTTGAAGAGGAAACAGAATTGGAAGGGATCTGGGGTGAAAGGGAGGTGGAGAGAGCTAGGAGGAGTGGTGTGGACGTCCCCTGCCCACATCACCAAGCACAAACTGGTTGCGATGGATTGTATGAGAGAAGACACTATTTTAAAAAGTTAATTAATTTTTTCCTGGTTCTTTTTTTCCTTTTCTTTTTTTATTCGATAAATTCTTTATTTACATTTCAAGTGATTTTCCCTTTCCTGGATCTCCCCTCCCCGAAAGTCCCATAAGCCCTCTTCCCTCCCCCTGTTCCCCCATCCACCCCTTCCCACTTCCCTTTCTGGTATTCCCCTACACTGCTGCACTGAGCCTTTCCAGAACCAGGGGCCCCTCCTTCCTTCTTTTTAATTTTTTTTATCTTTTTGTTTTTTTGTTGTTGTTATTTTTGTTTTTGTTTTGTTTTTTTCCTGAGACAGGGTTTCTTTGTGTAGCCCTGGCTGTCCTGGAACTCACCTTGTAGACCAGGCTGGCCTCGAACTCAGAAATCTGCCTGCCTCTGCCTCCCAGGTGCTGGGATTGCAAGTGTGCGCCACCACTACCCGGCCACTCCTTCCTTCTTCTTGGACATCATTTGATATGTGGATTGTGTCTTGGGTATTCCAAGCTTCTAGGCTAATATCTGCTTATCAGTGAGTGCATACCATGAGTGTTCTTTTGAGACTGGGTTACCTCACTTAGTATGATGTTCTCCAGCTCCATCCATTTGTCTAAGAATTTCATGAATTCATTGTTTCTAATGGCTGAGTTAAAAAGAAAGAAAGAATTTGAGTTTTGTCAGAGTGGTCAGATAAAGATTTTGTTAAAATTAAGAGAAAAAAGACCCCCGCGCGCAAACAGCGGGCACACTGGACGCAGTGAGCGGCTGGAACCAGGTGCGTGGCCAGAGTTATAGCTTAGCCTAGCTCTGCAGCAGATCCGGGCACAGAAAGATCAGCTGCGGGTGCAGACTAGCAGCCGGGACCAGCTCTCCGAGCGGACTAGCAGCGAGGGGCCACTGGACCGCCTCGGGGCACAGCTCGGCACTCTAGCAGCTGGAGTCAGGGGCCTGGACTCAGAGCGAGCATAGTCCAGCACAGTCAACACAGCCAGAAGGGAGCAGCAGAGTCGGGTACGAACAGCTCAGCCAAGGACACGCGGAGCTTTCAGCAGGGGCAGCCATCTTGCCCCAGACCCCCGCGCGCAAACAGCGGGCACACTGGACGCAGTGAGCGGCTGGAACCAGGTGCGTGGCCAGAGTTATAGCTTAGCCTAGCTCTGCAGCAGATCCGGGCACAGAAAGATCAGCTGCGGGTGCAGACTACCGGCCGGGACCAGCTCTCTGAGCGGACTAGCAGCGAGGGGCCACCGGGCCGCCTCGGGGCACAGCTCGGCACTCTAGCAGCTGGAGTCAGGGACCTGGACTCAGAGCGAGCATAGTCCAGCACAGACAAGCTGCCAGAAGGGATCTGTCTCCTGGGGACAGGCGTGCTGTGCTTTCAGCAGGGCGCCATCTACAATAAGACCAACTAGCGCCAGAGATAAAGAGATGGTAAAAGGCAAACGTAGGAACGTTATTAACAGAAATCAAGGCAATATGGCACCATCTGAACCCAATTCGCCAACCACAGCAAGTCCAGGATACCCCAGCACACCAGAAAAACAAGAGTTAGATATAAAAGCACAGGTCATGATGCTCCTAGAGGAACACAAAAAAGACATAAACAAATCTCTTAAAGAAATGCAGGGGAACATCAATAGAGTAGAAGCTCTTACAATCCAAACACAAAAAACACTTAAAGAACTCTAGGAGAATATGGGCCATCAGACAGAAACCAATAAAGAGGAAGTGAGAAAATCAGTTAAAGAAATGCAGGAGAACTTGAAACAACAGGCAGAAGTCATGAAAGAGGGAGCACAAAAATATATTAAAGAATTACATGAAAACACAAACAAATGATGGAACTGAGCAAAACCATCCAAGATCTGAACACAGAGGTAGAAACAACTAAGAAATCACAAAAGGAGGCAACCTTGGAGATAGAAAACCTTGGGAAGAAAACAGGGGTCGTAGATGCAAACATAAACAACAGAATACAAGAGATAGAAATAAGAATCTCCGATGCTGAAGATAACATAGTAACCATTGACTCCACAGTCAAAGAAAATGCAAAATCCAAAAGGCTTGTAACCCAAAACATCCAGGAAATCCAGGACACAATGAGAAGATCAAACCTAAGGATTATAGGGATAGATGAGAGTGAAGATCTACAACTTAAAGGGCCAGCAAATATCTTTAACAAAATTATGGAAGAAAACTTTCCTAACTTAAAGAGAGAGATGCCCATGAATGTACAAGAAGCCTACAGAACTCCAAACAGACTGGACCAGAACAGAAACACCTCCCGTCACATAATAATCAAAACCCCAAATGTACTAAACAAAGAAAGAATATTAAAGGCAGTAAGAGAAAAGGGCCAAGTAACATATAAAGGAAGACCTATCAGAATCACACCAGACTTCTCTCCAGAAACCATGAAAGCTAGAAGATCCTGGGCAGACCTCATGCAGACCCTAAGAGAAAACAAATGTCAGCCAAGACTACTATACCCAGCAAAACTCTCAATCAACATAGATGGAGAAATCAAAATATTCCATGACAGGACCAAATTTACACAATATCTTTCCACTAACCCAGCTCTACAAAGGATAATAGGAGGAAAACTCCAACACAAGGAAGGAAATGGCACCCAAGAAAAAGCAAGACAGTAAACTTCTTCCATCAAACTCAAAGGAAGATAACTACTCAAAAACAAAAATAACATCAAAAATGTCAGGAAGTAATAATCTCTATTCCTTAATATCTCTTAACATCAATGGACTCAACTCCCCAATAAAAAGACATAGACTAACAGACTGGATACGGAAACAGGACCCTACATTTTGCTGCTTACAGGAAACACACCTCAGAGTCAAAGACAAACACTACCTTAGAGTAAAAGGATGGAAGACAATTTTGCAAGCAAATGGTCACAGGAAGCAAGCTGGAATAGCCATTTTAATATCAGATAAAATTGACTTTCAACCCAAAGTCATCAAAAGAGACACAGAAGGTCACTTCCTGCTAGTCAAAGGAAGAATCCACCAAGAGGAACTCACAATTCTAAACATCTACGCTCCAAATGTAAGGGCACCCTCATTTGTAAAAGAAACCTTACTAAAGCTCAAAGCACACATTGCACCTAACACAATGATTGTGGGGGACCTCAATACTCCTCTATCTACAGTGGACCGACCAGGAAAACAGAAAATAAACAGAGACACGGAGAAACTCATCGAAAATTTGGAGCAATTGGATTTAACAGATATATATAGAACATTTCACCCTAAAGCAAAAGACTATACCTTTTTCTCAGCCCCTCATGGTACCTTCTCCAAAATCGACCATATAATTGGACACAAGACAGATCTCAACAAATATAAAAAGATCGAACTAATCCCATGCCTCTTATCAGATCACCATGGAGTAAGAGTGTTCTTCAATAGCAACAAAAACAACAGAAAATCCCCATACGCTTGGAGGCTGAACAATATTCTACTCAATGATACCTTAGTCCAGGAAGAAATAAAGAAAGAAATCAAAGAATTCTTAGAACTTAATGAAAATGAAGGCACAACATACCCAAATCTATGGGACACAATGAAAGCAGTGCTTAGAGGAAAACTCATAGCCCTGAGTGTCTCCAAAAAGAAACAGGAGAGAGCATATACCAGCAACTTAATGGCGCACTTGAAAGCTCTGGAACAAAAAGAAGCAGTTTCACCCAGGAGGAGTAGAAGACAGGAAATCATCAAACTCAGGGCTGAAATCAATCAAGTTGAAACAAAAAGAACCATACAAAGAATCAACAAAACCAGGAGCTGGTTCTTTGAGAAGATCAACAAGATAGATAAACCCCTAGCCAGACTTACTAAAGGGCACAGAGACAGTATTCAAATTAACAAAATTAGAAATGAAAAGGGAGATATAACAACAGAAACTGAGGAAATTCAAAAAATCATCAGATCCTACTACAAAAACCTATACTCAACACAACTGGAGAATCTAGAGGAAATGGACAATTTCCTCGACAGCTACCAAATACCAAAATTAAACCAGGATCAAATAGATCGTCTAAACAGACCCATAACCCCCAAAGAAATAGAAGGGGTCATAGACAGTCTTCCAACCAAAAAGAGCACAGGACCAGACAGTTTTAGTGCAGAATTCTATCAGACCTTCAAAGAAGTCCTGATACCGATACTCTTCAAATTATTCCACAAAATAGAAACTGAAGGAACACTACCCAACTCATTCTATGAAGCCACAATTACCCTGATACCAAAACCTCACAAAGATCCAACTAAGAAAGAGAACTACAGGCCAATTTCTCTTATGAATATCGATGCAAAAATACTAAACAAAATACTTGCCAACCGCATCCAAGAACACATCAAAACGATCATTCACCATGATCAAGTTGGCTTCATCCCAGGGATGCAGGGATGGTTCAATATACGGAAATCCATCAACGTAATCCACTACATAAACAAACTCAAAGAAAAAAACCACATGGTCATCTCATTAGATGCTGAAAAAGCATTTGACAAAATTCAGCATCCTTTCATGCTAAAGGTCCTAGAAAGAACAGGAATTCAAGGCCCATATCTAAACATAGTAAAAGCAATATACAGCAGACCAGTAGCCAACATTAAGGTAAACGGAGAAAAACTCGAAGCAATCCCTCTAAAATCAGGGACTAGACAAGGCTGTCCCCTCTCGCCATATCTCTTCAATATAGTACTTGAGGTACTAGCTAGAGCAATTCGACAACAGAGGGAAGTCAAAGGGATACAAATCGGAAAGGAAGAAGTCAAACTATCACTATTTGCAGATGATATGATAGTATACTTAAGTGACCCAAAAACCTCCACCAGAGAACTTCTGCAACTGATAAACAACTTCAGCAAAGTGGCTGGCTATAAAATCAACTCAAGTAAATCAGTAGCCTTCCTATACGCGAAGGATAAGCAGGCCGAGAAAGAAATTAGGGAAATGACACCCTTCACAATAGCCACAAATGATATAAAGTATCTTGGAGTGACGCTAACCAAACATGTGAAAGATTTATACGACAAAAACTTCAGGTCTCTGAAGAGGGAAATTGAAGAAGACATCAGAAAATGGGAAAATCTTCCATGCTCGTGGGTTGGCAGGACTAATATAGTCAAAATGGCAATCTTGCCCAAAGCAATATACAGATTCAATGCAATTCCCATCAAAATCCCAACTCAGTTCTTCATAGAGCTAGAAAGAGCAATTCTCAAATTCATCTGGAATAACAAAAAACCCAGAATAGCTAAAACTATCATCAACAGCAAAAGAACTTCTGGGGGAATCAATATCCCGGACCTCAAGCAATATTACAAAGCAGTGGTATTAAAAACTGCATGGTATTGGTTCAGTGACAGGGAAGCGGATCAATGGAATAGGATCGAAGACCCAGAATTGAACCCACACATCTATGGCCAATTGATCTTCGACAAAGGAGCTGAAAACATCCAGTGGAAAAAAGATAGCCTTTTCAACAGATGGTGCTGGCTCAACTGGAGGTCAACATGCAGAAGAATGAGAATTGATCCACTCTTATCTCCTTGCACTAAGCTCAACTCCAAGTGGATCAAAGACCTCCACATAAAACCAGACACACTAAAACTAATAGAAAAGAAACTGGGGAAGACCCTTGAGGACATTGGCTCAGGGGAAAAATTCCTGAACAGAACACCAATTGCTTATGCTCTAAGAGCAAGAATAGACAAATGGGACCTCATAAAACTACAAAGTTTCTGTAAGGCAAAAGACACTGTCAAAAGGATAAATCGGCAACCAACAAATTGGGAAAAAATCTTCACCAACCCCACATCCGACAGAGGGCTAATCTCCAATGTATACAAAGAACTCAAGAGGTTAGACCCCAGAAAACCAAATAACCCTATCCAAAAATGGGGTACAGAGCTAAACAGAGTCTTTTCACCTGAAGAAATTCGGATGGCTGAGAAACACCTTAAAAAATGTTCAACATCACTAGTCATTAGGGAAATGCAAATTAAAACAACCCTGAGATTTCACCTCACACCAGTCAGAATGGCTAAGATTAAAAACTCAGAAGACATCAGGTGTTGGCGAGGATGTGGAGAAAGAGGAACACTCCTCCACTGCTGGTGGGAATGCAAGCTGGTACAACCACTCTGGAAATCAGTATGGCGGTTCCTCAGAAAACTGGGTGTGATACTTCCGGAGGACCCAGCCATACCACTCCTGGGAATATACCCAGAAGATTCACCAGCATGCAATAAGGATACATGCTCCACTATGTTCATAGCAGCTTTATATATAATAGCCAGAAGCTGGAAAGAACCCAGATGTCCCTCAACAGAAGAATGGATACAAAAAATGTGGTATATTTACACAATGGAGTACTATACAGCCATTAGAAACAATGAATTCATGAAATTCTTAGAGAAATGGATGGAGCTGGAGAATGTCATACTAAGTGAGGTGACCCAGTCTCAAAAGAATACCCATGGTATACAGTCACTGATAAGTGGATATTAGCCTAGAAGCTTAGAACACCAAAGACACAAATCACATATCAAGTGATGTCTCACAAGAAGAAAGGAGTGGACACTGGTGCTAGAATGGACCAAAACATCATTGTGGGAGAGTACAAGAACAGTAAAGTGGGAGGGGGTGGATGCGGGAGCAGGGGGAGGGAAAAGGACATGTGGGACCTTTGGGAGTGGGGAACCAGAAAAAGGGAAATGAATTGTAAATATAGAATATATACAATAAAAAAAAATCAAAAAAAAAAGTATGTGAGCTAGCCCTTTTGTATAGAGGAAGTCAGACAAAGGACAAAACTTGGAATGGATATGTTATTGAGTTGAATAAATTTTCTCCAAAAATAAAAAAAAAATTAAGAGAAAAAAAAGAAAATGTTTTGCTCAGTATAATAAGCTAAACATAATAGAAAACATAGTATACCATTACACTTATATTAGGTACTTTAAAAAGATAAATTCATGAGCTTGCCGGCCCCTGGATCAGCGATAGCGGCGGGCCTCCATATTGCAACCAGGACACAGCTGGAAAGGCCCAGGTAGACACTCCTCCCAGGGCTACCCTCACGGGGGGATCTGCTGGGCTCTCGCTGCCAAGCAGGCCGAGTTCCTCCTAGGTTCTGCGGGACTTCCCCGCGCAGCAACCAGCTCGCCGGCCCCTGGACCAGCAATAGCGGCAGGCCTCCATATTTCAACCAGGACACAGCTGGAGAAGCCCAGGTAGACAGACTCCATCAGGGGCTACAATCACATGGGTGGCAGCCAGCTTATGATCCCTTAAAGCAGCAGTCACGCATATTCACCAGTAGAGAAACAACAGGTGAGCCCAGCCTCACTGGAGATTCAAACACCAGCCACTGACAACAAGGCCAACTAACACTAGAAATAACCAGATGGCAAAAGGAAAACGAAGGATCATTACTAACAGAAATCAAGGCAACATGACAGCATCTGAACCCAGTTCTCCAACAACAGGAAGCCCTGGATACCCCCAAAACACCAGAAAAACAAGACTTGGATATAAAATCACTGGTCAGGATGCTGGTAGCTGAACACATAGAAAAATCTCGTAAAGAAATAGAGGAGAAAATGGATCAAAAGTTAGAAGCCTTTACGAGGCAAATACAAAAATCACTTTAAGAAATTCAGGAGAAGATGGATCAAAAAGAAGAAGACAATAAGGAAGAAAGACAAAAATCACTTAAAGGACTACAGAAGAATGTGGCCCAACAAGTAGAAGCTATGAAAGAGGAAGCACAAAAATCTATTAAAGAAATACATGAAAACACAATCAAGCAAGCAAAAGATCTGAGCACATCCATCCAGATACTAAAAACAGAAGTAGAAACAACTAAGAAATCACAGAGGGAGACAACATTGGAGATAGAAAACCGTGGGAAGAAATCAGGGGCCATAGATGCAAGTATCAACAATAGAATACAAGAGATAGAAGACAGAATCTCAGAAGCCAAAGATACCATAGGAACCATTGATTCAACAGTCAAAGAAAATACTAAATGCAAAAAGGTGGTAACCCAAAACATCCAGGAAATCCAAGACACTATGAGAAGACCAAACCTAAGGATTATAGGTATAGACGAGAGTGAAGATTTACAAGTTAAAGGGCCAGCTAATATCTTCTATAAAATTATGGAAGAAAACTTCCCCAACCTAAGGAGAGAGATGCCCATGAATATACAAGAAGCCTATAGAACCCCAAACAGACTGGACCAGAACAGAAATACATCCTGTCACATAATAATCAAAACTCCAAATGTAATAAACAAAGAAAGAATACTAAAGGCAGCAAGAGAAAAAGGCCACGTAACATATAAAGGAAGACCTATCAGAATAACACCAGATTTCTCACCTGAGACCATGAAAGCTAGAAGATCCTGGGCAGATATCATGCAAACTCTAAGAGAACACAAACTTCAGCCAAAACTACTTTACCCAGCAAAACTCTCAATCGCCATAGATGGAGACATCAAGGTATTCTATGACAAAACCAAATTTGCACGATATCTTTCCACAAATCCAGCCCTACAAAGGATAATAGGGGGAAAACACCAAGACAAGGACGGAAACTACACCCGGGAAGAAGCAAGATAGAAACCTCCTCTCATCAAACCCAAAACAAGATAGCCTCTCAAATATAAAAAAAATAAGTAAATAAATAAATAAAAATAAATAAATAAAAATAATTTCAAAAATGTCTGGGGGAAATAATTACCATTCCTTAATATCTCTTAACATCAATGGACTCAATTCCCCAATAAAAAGACATAGATTCACAGACTGGATACGGAAACAGGACCCTACATTTTGCTGCATACAGGAAACACATCTCAGTGTTAAAGACAAACACTGCCTTAGAGTAAAAGGATGGAAGACAATTTTACAAGCAAATGGTCTCAGGAAACAAGCGGGGGTAGCCATTCTATTATCAGATAAAATAGACTTCCAACCTAAAGTCATCAAAAGAGACTCAGAAGGTCACTTCTTGCTGGCCAAAGGGAAAATCCACCAAGAAGAGCTCTCAATACTAAACATTTATGCTCCAAATACAAGGGCACCCTCATTCGTAAAAGAAACCTTACTAAAGCTAAAAGCACACATTACACCTAACACAATAATTGTGGGTGACCTCAACACTCCACTCTCCTCAATGGACCGATCAGGAAAGCAGAAACTAAACAGGGACACAGTGAAACTAATTGAAACTTTGGACCAATTGGATTTAACAGATATATATAGGACATTTCATCCTAAAGCTAAAGAATATACCTTTTTCTCAGCACCACATGGTACATTCTCCAAAATTGATCATATAATTGGTCACAAGACAGATGTCAACAAATACAAGAAGATCGAGCTAATCCCATGCCTCCTATCAGACCACCATGGAGTAAGAGTGGTCTTCAATAGCAACAAAAACAACAGAAAGCCCACATACACATGGAAACTGAACAATACTCTACTCAATGACACCTTGGTCAAGGAAGAAATAAAAAAAGAAATCAAAGACTTTTTAGAATTCAATGAAAATGAAGGTACAACCTACCCAAATCTATGGGACACAATGAAAGCAGTGCTAAGAGGAAAACTCATAGCTCTAAGTGCATCCAAAAAGAAACTGGAGAGAACATACACTAGCAACTTAACGGCACACCTAAAAGCCCTGGAAGAAAAAGAAGTTAATTCACCCAGGAGGAGTAGAAGCAAGAAATCACCAAACTCAGGGCTGAAATCAATCAAGTAGAAACAAAGAGAACCATACAAAGAATCAACAAGACCAGGAGCTGGTTCTTTGAGAAAATCAACAAGATAGATAAACCCTTAGCCAGACTAACCAAAGGACACAGAGACAGTATACAAATTAACAAAATTAGAAATGAAAAGGGGGATATAACAACAGAAACTGAGGAAATTCAAAAGATCATCAGATCCTACTACAAAGGTTTATACTCAAAACAACTGGAGAATCTGGAGGAAATGGACAATTTCCTAGACAGATATCAAATACCAAAATTAAATCAGCATCAAGTAGATCAGCTAAATAGTCCCATAACCCCTAAAGAAATAGAAGGGGTTATAGAAAGCCTCCCAACCAAAAAAAGTACGGGAGCAGATGGTTTTAGTGCAGAATTCTACCAGACCTTCAAAGAAGACTTAACACCAATACTTTTCAAACTATTCCACAAAATAGAGACAGAAGGGACACTGCCCAACTCATTCTTCGAAGCCACAATTAGGCTAATACCTAAACCACAAAAAGATCCAACAAAGAAAGAGAACTACAGGCCAATTTCTCTTATGAATATAGATGCAAAAATACTAAATAAAATTCTTGCTAACCAAATCCAAGAGCACATCAAAACGATCATTCACCATGCTCAAGTAGGCTTCATCCCAGGGATGCAGGGATGGTTCAATATACAGAAATCCATCAATGTAATCCACTACATAAACAAACTGAAAGAAAAAAAAACCACATGGTCATCTCATTAGATGCTGAAAAAGCATTCGACAAAATTCAGCATCCTTTCATGCTAAAAGTCTTGGAAAGAGCAGGAATTCAAGACCCATACCTAAATGTAGTAAAAGCAATCTACAGCAAACCAGTAGCCAACATCAAAAAAAAAAAAAATGGAGAGAAACTTGAAGCATTCCCACTAAAATCAGGGACTAGACAAGGCTGCCCTCTCTCTCCATATCTTTTCAATATAGTACTTGAAGTTCTAGAGAGAGCAATTAGACAACATAAGGAAGTCAAAGGGATACAAATTGGAAAGGAAGAAGTGAAACTATCATTATTTGCAGACGATATGATAGTTTACCTAAGCGACCCAAAAACTTCCACCAGAGAACTTCTACAGCTGATAAACAACTTCAGCAAAGTGGCAGTTTATAAAATTAACTCAAGCAAGTCAGTGGCCTTCTTGTACTCAAAGGACAAGCAGGCTGAGAAAGAAATTAGGAAAATAACACCCTTCACAATAGCCACAAACAACATAAAGTATCTTGGCGTAACTCTAACCAAACAAGTGAAAGATCTGTACAACAGGAACTTCAAGTCCTTGAAGAAAGAAATTGAAGAAGACCTCAGAAGATGGAAAAATATTTCTTGCTCCTGGATTGGCAGGATCAATATAGTAAAAATGGCCATCTTGCCAAAAGCAATATACAGATTCAATGCGATCCCCATCAAAATCCCAAGGCAATTCTTCATAGATCTAGAAAGAGCAATTCTCAAATTCATCTGGAGCAACAAAAAACCCAGGATAGCTAAAACTATTCTCAACAATAAAAGGACTTCTGGGGGAATCAATATCCCTGACCTTAAGCAGTACTACAGAGCAATTGTGTTAAAAACTGCATGGTATTGGTATAGCAACAGGCAAGTAGATCAATGGAATAGGATTGAAGACCCAGAAATTAACCCACAGACTTATGGTCACTTGATCTTTGATAAAGGAGCCACAACCATCTGGTGGAATAAAGATAGCCTTTTCAACAAATGGTGCTGGTTCAACTGGAGGTCAACATGCAGAAGAATTCGAATTGACCCACTCTTATCTCTTTGCACTAAGATCAACTCCAAGTGGATCAAGGACCTCCACATAAAACCAGACACACTGAAACCATTAGAAAAGAAACTTGGGAAGACCCTGGAGGACTTGGGCACAGGGGAAAAGTTCCTGAACAGAACACCAATAGCTTATGCTCTAAGATCAAGAATCAACAAATGGGACCTCATAAAATTACAAAGTTTCTGCAAAGCAAAGGACACTGTCAGAAGGACAAAACGGCAACCAACAAAGTGGGAAAAGATCTTCACCAACCCCACATCTGACAGAGGGCTAATATCCAATATATACAAAGAACTCAAGAAGTTAGACCACAAAGAACCAAATAACCCTATCAAAAAATGGGGCACAGAGCTAAACAAAGAATTTTCACCAGAAGAAATTCGGATGGCCGAGAAACACCTTAAAAGATGTTCAACATCATTAGTCATCAGGGAAATGCAAATCAAAACAACCCTGAGATTCCACCTCACACCAGTCAGAATGGCTAAGATTAAAAACTCAAGAGACAACAGGTGCTGGCGAGGATGTGGAGAAAGAGGAACACTCCTCCACTGTTGGTGGGATTGCAAAATGGTAAAACCGCTCTGGAAATCAGTGTGGTGGTTCCTCAGAAAATTGGGCATGTCACCTCCAGAGGACCCTGGCATACCACTCCTGGGCATATACCCAGAGGATTCCCCTGCATACAATAAAGACACATGCTCCACTATGTTCATAGCAGCCTTGTTTATAATAGCCAGAAATTGGAAGGAGCCCAAATATCCCTCAAAGGAGGAATGGATACAGAAAATGTGGTATATTTATACAATGGAATACTACTCAGCAATTAAAAATAATGAATTCATGCAATTTGTAGGTAAATGGTTAGACCTGGAAAATATCATCCTGAGTGAGTTAACCCAATCACAAAAGAATGCACATGAAATGCAATCACTGATAAGTGGATATTAATGAACCCAGAAGCCCTAAATACTCAAGACACAAATAGCAAGTCAAATGATTCCCAAGAAGAAGAAAGGAGAGGACCCTGGGCCTGTAAAGATTGCATCCAGTTTAGTAAAGAAACCGAGGTGGGAGGGGGAATGAATGGGGAATAGTTGGGGGGGAGAGGAACTATGGGATGTATGGTGGGTGGGAACTGGGAAAGGGGAAAGCCTTTAGAATGTAAACATAGAATATAGAAAATAAAAATTTAAAAAAAGGATAAATTCATAAGAGAAGAAATTAGAGTAGGCCTCCAGGAGAGTGTGATAATGATGTTATTAATTAGTCGGTACAGCATGTCTGTTTGGGATGAGGAAAGTATTCTGCATCCTGATAATTGTAATGCATCTTGATGATTGGATAATATTGTGAATATAATTATTACATAAAATAATTAAAATGGTAAATTTTAACACAATGGAAAAGACAATGCTTCAATGAAAACCCACAAATTCACTTTTGCAATTAACACAATAGATTTGTTGGCTCATGATTAACATGGAAGGATCCCCATGCTGGGAGTAAGCTTGGGATAATTGTGGGTGGGGCTGAGGCTGATTTTCTTTTTGACATGTTGAGTTTGATGTAGCTATACAATGTCCATGTGGAAAGAGTCTCAGACAATTTTATTCTAGATTTTTGAAAAGCGTTAAATTCAAAAATCTTGAATCTGGCATCTAGAAACTTGAGAGCATACCATATCCAGATGCTTGGGGAACAAACAAAACCCCAAAAGGTTCAATGACATTTCCCAAGCAGAAGATAAAGCCTTACAACAAAAAAAATTGAAAGCAGTGGTACATACAAACTGATAATTATTGGTCAAAGTAATAGGAATAAAATCAGAGCAGAGTGGTACCACAGATACCACAGAGGAGGAAGTTTACAGAGTAAAAGGTACCTATGATTGATATCAGTGTCTAGAGAAATTAAGTCTGAACTACAGCAAGTAGCCTCGACAAGTAAGGGAATTCATTAAGCTTAGAAGTTAATAAGTCACAGGGGTAAAAACATGGTCTTTAAAACTGAATAGCCCTTTCTCTAAATGTAGTCCCTGGGTCTTCTGAGCTGTATGACAATGAATTATAGAGTCACTCAACTTTTTAGTGCCTCAAGTTTTCTTCCCTTCTAATGAGTATAATGCTATCTGTTGCCTAGAGTTGCCTTGAGAGTTGGAGAAAGATGTGCACTTACAAACAGCTGGCTTAGAGCTTGGTGCACTGAGGCTGAGTGCATCAGTCTCTGTTTGTGGTGAGGATTCAGAGCCCACTACCATCACATAAATTCCCTAGCTATGCTTCTTGAGCCTACGGGGGCAAATTGAGAAGGAAAGTGTTTTAATTCAGGGATAGACTCTTGTTAAGACCAATTCTTGTTAATTTCTTAGACTACATAGACCCAAAGGATAAATGGCCACCCTTTTAGAAATTTAGAGTTCGTATGAAGACACAATGAGCACAACGTGCACAAGCAGCGCACTTTTAATTGTGGGCAAATTATAGAACACAGCATTCAGAGGCAGAGGACAGGGAAAATTGTGGGAGACAGTCACTGACCCTAATTTTTTTTCCTTTCAATTAAGCAACACCTATACTTACACAGACATTAGAAACATTAATTGTCTGAATTTTAAAAAGCAATCTATAATTTGAAATGATTTGGGTTAAACTATTCTAAACAGTTACATTTTTGCTAGGACATTGATGGCAAATTAATGTGATAGGAAAACAGTTTAATGAGACACTCTCTCTCTCTCTCTCTCTCTCTCTCTCTCTCTTTTATAGAAATCTTGATCTAGATTTTTTTGTTTTTGTTTTTGGGACCATCAGACACCACCAAAATATGAGCCATTCATCTGAAGACATCTTTACCATGCTGAAGGTACTGCACTGATGTTTACAATGAATTACTGACAACTTAAAGCTGCTTAGTGGCACTGCTCGATAAAATCACGTGCTTCATCAGCTGAATGTAATTATTAAAAGGGAACTCTTTCCTCTGCCTTTAAGTCAAAATAAGAAATTTTCACCTGGAAAGAGCATTTACTGGGGTTTTAAATAAACCCCAGCATGCTCTCAAACAAGGTTTGCCAGGGCTATGTGACAAATTTGATCATGTCGCCTTAATCATTTCTTCTCTCAGATGAAGAGCACTACAGAAGGCTGGACCGGCCCTATGGACAAGGGGCTGCGGAGGACAGAAGCTCCCTGCTGCTCAGCTCTGGTCCTGGTCCACCCTAAGTTGTTTGAGCAGCTTTTGTTTTGTGTTACTACAACAGCACATTTCTTTTTCCAACTGACTATGCAGATGGGTTAGAGCAAAGGAAATGTAGTGTTGGTCATACAGTTACGTGTGCATGCTGCAGGGCCACATGTACACCCTACACAGCCGACGGAGAGCAGCCGTCAGTTCCACAGCAGTGCAAGCTTCAACGCTCGACACCAAACACCAAGATTGACTGGTCTGGAAAGACATGGGGCCATATTCACTGATGCAACAACTGATGGAAGGACTGGGTGGCTGGTCTGCTGTAGTGTCTCTTCAGCATCACTTGTCACTGAAGACAAGGTGACACTGAAACGAGCCATCTAGGGGTTTGTGTGCAAATACACTTAAGGGCATCTCTCTTTCACAGAAAGAACAAATGTCATTTGTAACAAATGGCAATGGATTTTCAGCACAAACCTAATACTTCATAACACTACAGTAAGAGTAATCATCTACTTTCAGCAAGGAGACTCCTTTAAATAAGGAAAGAGTTACATTCATTATCCTAAATACCCACTGATCAGTGTGCAGTGACAAGTGTTGGGCTAATGGACATGTGGATAGAAGGACCAGCCATCCTCTCTGCACAGGCCAGGAGACCCAGAGCCTATGCTGGACCTTCTGAAAAGGCCCATGTGTCCAAAGAAAAAGTTTGTCAGGAAAAGGAAACAGACTAGCTAGGCAAAGACTCCCTAAAGGCCAAACAGAAGCGGTCTGAAAGAAAACATAAGATTTTCTGTACCACGGAGATCCTATCAAGCTCAGGTTAAGTGCACAATTCTCACTGTTCCCCTAAAGCGAAGATGTGCTAAATCACCAGGGTGCTGATGGCTTAGGCATCAGATCCCACGTGGCTGCTTTAGTAGAATCTTATATCACTAACTGGAAAGAATTTCACATAAACGTAACAGAGTTTCCTTACTACCTAACACAAATAACCCATAAAGGAGAAGTGAACTGCTTCTGGGAAACATGAGCACTGTGGAAGCCTGTGCTGCCCCTTCTCTGCGAGCATGTACCTCCAGGTTTTGCCATGGAGAACTATGTTTCAAACAGTCTTTTTCTTTTTTTCTTTAATTAAGCATTGTTACCATGGTCTCTTCATTCAACTGCAATACTGAAATGAGGCAGGGACACCCAACTCTCCAATCTGGAAAATAACCACCCCTTTTCTAAGCCAACTCTAGGTGAGCCTTATTTTCAGTGAAGCAAACAAAAGCATGGTCGGGCCAGCCATCCAACTGTAGGGGCATGCAGAGTTGGAACCATCTTCAATGGTCTCTCTCTCTCTCTCTCTCTCTCTCTCTCTCTCTCTCTCTCTCTCTCTCTCTCCCCTCAGAAGCCTCCACTGCCATCTTCCCAGTGGAGGACTGTGATTGAACCACTGAGGTCTCTGGAACACCTTCCTTCACTACCTCCCTTGATGTTAGCACTGCAGTGACTGTCCACACTCAGCTGGTCGAGGCTCTGCAGGTCTGAGGACATAACTCTCCCTGGTGCCATCTGCTCCAACATTTGACAAAAGCACTTAAGGAGGCCAGTGTCTGAGGCTGTCGGGGAAGTGCAGGGGTAACCCCATATCCCCATGAGGCCTCATCTGCACTATCAACTGCATGAGGGTGAGTCAGAGAAATGGACTGGAGCTACTGCTGAGCCGCTGGCTCTCCACCGGCATTTAGTAACCTCTCTCTCCCATGCCCCCATGGACTTCATTACATGCTTGGAATCCAAATGACTGACTGGTCAATACCACTAGCCAAAGGCTTTTCCCCTAGCAATTCTGAAGCCCAGACTTTCAAAAATCCCATCCTGAAATATCTGCCTCAAGGGCCACCTAAGGCAGGTGACAGTGTCAGAGAACAGGACTCCCGAGGACCCAAGGCAACTGCCCTTCTACACTTCTGAGGAGACTTAAACAACTTCCTTCTCACTGCGGCAGGGACAGGTGAGGAGATGGTGATGTTAGTGTGCTTTTCCTCCCAACTTTACAGCTCTGCTAGTGCAGCTGTGCTCACGGTGCTGGCACACGCAGCAGCTGTCCTAGCTCAAGGAGTGACGGGGATGTCCCAAGGAGGACACACAGCGGGAGCACTAGCTGGACCTCTGGAGAAAGCCCTGGTTACAGAGAAATGATCCCAATTGACCAGTGGAGATTTTAAGTCTTTATTTTGGGTAGTAATGTGCTGGTCTATTCTTTTTCAGTTTCTGCTTTCTTCTTTCTTAAATTATGCACCTGAGTGGTATACAGCACACAACTCCACAAGAAGCACGGCAGAGCCCACAAGTAATGGAGCATGGGCTTCAGAGCACAGGCTTCTAATGCAGGCTGAGTGCCCCTTACTACTCTGTCTAGTTGCTGAGTGGTGGCTTAGGAAGCTGAAAGAAGGTGGCATTGCCAGCTTCGGGGATCTTGTCCCTGTTCTGAAAAGCAGGTTCCTGACTGTCAGCTCCTGGGTCTTCATCTGTAAGAGGGCCGTGACAGTGGCCCCACCTTGCCATACAAGCCTTGTTCAAACTAAGTCATCCAGATCCACGTCAGGGATCGGGTCTCGCCAGTAGCAGAAGGAACTGAACTCTGGGCATGGAAAGGCAGAATTCTGTTCCTTATTGAGAAGTGGGAACATGTGTTCAACAAGCTCACTCAGTCTATGATACGATGACTTGTTTCCTTTGGTCCTTTCTTGTATTAATTCACCCTTTGGGTTCACAGTGAAGATTCTACAGTCTGGTACTCCGACCTGTGTGTAAGCGTAGACATCGTTGGGACGGTTTCCAAAGGCAGCAAAGAATGGTTGCCTGGATGGGGCAAACAAGTTCTTAATATCATTTAGACACTCAATTTTGAACTTCTCTGGTTTCCTTTCGATCATTTCCCTGTGGAAGGCAGAGAACAAGCTGCTGGGAGACAGCATCAGAGGGCCTCGAGGCAAGATGGTGCCCTTGTCGTTGACCCAGTGCAGATAACCACGAGTCATGTCGGCCATGCCGATGGCACGTGCAGAACAGTACAGAAACTTGTAACCATTCTCACCGATAGAATGGTAGAGCCGAGCTATGCCTTGATGAGTCCAGTCTTTACCCAGCTGTGGGAGAATCTGTCCCAATGCATCAGACTTGGTTATTGTGCCATCGATGTCAGAAATGATGATTTTGTCATTCCAGTTCCACAGGTAAATGGTACCCACACACCGACAGGTGCCCTGATACTGGGTTGTAATACTGAATACGACATCATTGGGGCCGTCATGGAGCTTCAATTTCGCTATCTGGTCCGAGGAGAGTCGGAGAGACTTCTTATATGAGGCCGTCCCACAGTGACTCAATGTCTCCATTGAGATGGGGCCATCTTTGATGGTTTCTTCCAACTTGTGTGACCCCTCCTCACTAGAAGTGTCATTCTCTGCAGGTCTAGTACTAGTTGGTTCCTCAGCACTGGAAGGCACGTCGTTTGCTGGAGGGACCTCAGCTTTTCCCTCCTTGGTCTCTGGCAACTGTTTGGTCATGATTTCTTTCTTTCGCCAGAACCACCATCGACCAGATTTCTTTGGCATGTTGTCTTTAACCCTGGACTCAACTGTGGCCTTAGGCAAACTCTTTTGAAATACCTGTAAGCTAAGGATCATGGGAGCGGCCAACGTCCAGTTGTAGTAACGGTTATATATCCGTATTACGAGGTTTGGGTTGTCGATAAGGCCAGGGTTTTCTGCAAACTCATGGTAAGTGATGATGTGCTCCATGAACTTCTCTTTCGAAATCTCACCAGTCTCGCTTAGGCCTCCACAAAGGGAGAGAGTTACATCAGGCAAGTCCAGGGCAGAGTCTGAGAGGCACTTGGTGCCACTGTCTGCAGCCACACTTCCCACAGACTGTGGGGACTGAGAACCAGAGAATGTGTCAGACTCAGGCCACTGCCTGGAACCTGGATCTGTGTCACTTTTAGGGAAATACAGAGCTGCCACTTCAGGCTCAAGAGCCTTTAAGTCATCAAGATAAATGCCTTCAGGTCCCTGGTGCTGGCTTCTTTGGGGAGCATCTTTGTTCTTTGTTGGTGAGTCTACTTTAGCAGCTGGTTTGGGTTCTGAGGGAGTCTCTGCCGATGGGCTGGGAACAGGGTCTGCATCTACTAGAGATGAAATCTGAGGTGCTTCAAGAGGTGATTCGGGAAGTTCAGTAGAAGTTGCATCACTCAGTTGTTTACACAGGGCTCTAGGTTTGGGTCTCACTATGGTGCGGGTAGTATCTTCAACAGTAGCACCCTTCTCAACTTCTCTTATGAGGCTGTCTTCACTGGGAATTACCCTAAAATGAGTGTTCTCTGATGGTGTAATTGTAGCTGTCCTTGGATGATAGTCATATTGTTCGCTTTTGGTGTCCTTGGCGGACTCTGGAAACCCACGCCACGTGCACTTCACATGCGATTCAGATCTGCGGAGGCTCTCGGATGGCTTCGCTTCTAACTCCGAGACACTCTCGGGGCACAGCACCTGCGGGTAAGTGGTTTCTAATGGGGACCAATCTCCATCGGATAAGGGGTAGTTATCCCCAGAATGGAAAAGTGGAGGCTCCTTATAGTCCTCTTCCTTTAAAGAAGCATTTAAAGATCTTCTTGCTGCCTGGGCTCTGTTATCATCATCAGAGCTCACACCCGCATCACCTACATCTTCTGCAGCAGGGGAAGCTGCCTGCTCCTCCTTCCTATTGTCCTGTTTGCACTGTTTTCTTTGTTTCTTCTTTTTCACAGAACTCTGCGTCAAAACTGCCTCTGAATCCAAGGTGTGAGAAATGTCTAAACTCTGAGTTGGCTTTTCATTTGCACTTGATTTCACCAAAGGGGTTTCAATATGTTTAAAAAACTGGTCTTCAGTCGGAATAGGTGAGGTGGCAAGATAAGCAGGTAATTTTTCGTACGCTTCTTCGGTCTCCTCTACAAAGAAGGCTTCTCCATTATCGCCCAACTTCATGTAAAGGTCCACAGCGCTGCCATTGATTTCTATGTCGATCACTTTCTCCTTGGACCTTAGGACACCCAGCTTTCCAAAGCGCACGTGAAACGGTGAGCACTGATAGGAGCCATCCTGCTGCCTCACCACGACCACATCTATGCACCCAGACAACGTGGCTTGGTTAATGCCCTTGTAGAGTTCCTTTACAGTGAGGAGCACCTGCCCAGCCAGCTGGCCCACATAATTCATGGTTTGAGACTGCGGCACCTCTCGCGGTTCTCACTAGGCAGACAGTCGAGCGGCCAAGGCCGGCTGCAGGCGAGAAGTGGGCGAACAGGGGGCGGGGCTGCCGCCTCCAGAGCTGTGGGCCACAGCTGAGCCCGCCAGGCCTCATGAATGGGACAAGGCAGGCAGCAGCGGCAGGAGGCAGCGGCGGCCGAGCTGGTGAGCTGGCGAGCTGGCGGTAGACTGAGCTGGTGGTAGACTGAGCTGGCAATAGACAGTGCCCCGCCACGCCCTGCCACGCCCTGCCACGCCCCGTCACGCCCTGCCACGCCACACCCTGTCCTGCCACGCCACACCCCGCCCTGCTCCGCCCCGGCCGTATGTGAAGTAAGCTCTGCCCCTTACCTATATTTTAAAATCCTTTTTATACACTCTTGCTCAAATTGGAGCAAAATTTTACATTACTGCCCTGGCGCTAGACAGAAATACATTCTCCAGTTCCTAGCTTGGCAACTGCAACTTCATTAGGAAAAATATTGTAGTTGAGGGATGGCCCACACAAAAGACCAGGAGTGGGACTCCAGCTCTGAACATGAGATTGTAGCCATAGAACTTAGGAAGCATGAAGTTCTACTCTCCCTAGAGACCATTTAGGATGGCTTCAGAAGAAGCTGGGTCTTCAGGGTAGAGAGGAAGAAATTGAATGTGCCGAGAGGTGTACAGAAAAATTAGTCACCTCCATTTTCTAAAAGAGAATATAGGAAGGAAATGAATCCTCAAACAAAATGTATTTCAAAATGTCCACGTGAGCATTTCTCTGTTTTGTGACCAAAAAGTTCCAGACTTTCTAAGCTTCTTTCTATCTGGCTTCCCTTTAAATCCCTCCTCATTTTGCCCTAGTTATCACAGTTCAAGGTGTGCTGTGAATATCACAAGTTATGTTCTATATTTGCTTGTCAAGGCACCTTGACAGGTGTCAAGTGTAATCCTATTCTGAAGCTAGCAAAAATGGCTTAATGCCATGGAAGAAGCAGGCTAGTTAGGATTCTGGTAATTCTGTCCCTTCCCAGAGAAGACATTTGATCATCGTTATTTTTTCCCGTTTTCTTCAAAGGCCTAATACTATTCTCTCCTCTCTCTCTCTCTCTCTCTCTCTCTCTCTCTCTCTCTCTCTCTCTCTCGTTTTTTTTGAGACAGGGTTTCTCTGTGTAGCTCTGGTTGTCCTGGAACTCACTCTGTAGACCAGGCTGGCCTCGAACTCAGAAATCCGCCTGCCTCTGCCTCCCAAGTGCTGGGATTACAGGCATGCACCACCACCGCCCATCTTTTCTTTCTCTTGTTCTTAACATTCTTCTTGTCTTTCCCCTCACATTTACTTTCTGGTTTCTTTCTCTTCTACTAGATCTTTCTCTATTTTTTAATCCACTATTTCATTCTGAATGTTTTCCCCAAGTTTCTCATTCTATCTTTCTCTGTCTGTCTGACTCAGTCTCTGTCTCTGTCTCTCTTTCTGCCTTTCTCTCTGTCTGTCTCTCTGTCTCTCTGTCTCTCTCTCTCTCTCTTTCTCTCTCTCTCTCTTTCTCTTTTTCTCCCTCTCCCTCTCCCCCTCTCTTTCTGTCTCTCGTACAGTGTCCAGTTGAGGTCATAGAACAGTGGAATTCTAAACAGCTTTTTAAGAGCTGCTCTTCCTGCTTATAGTGGGCTGGGTTTGCTCTAACCTTTTGAAAAATAATCATGCTGAAAATTTAGCCCACACATTGGCCTTGTGGAAGAGGGGGTAAAGTTGGAATTTATTAGTTTGTCAGTTAAAGGACAACACAAGTCCTCTCATTACATGACCAGAAGATAAATGTGGAAGTTAAGAGCCATATCAAAAGATTATTATGTCTGGAGAATACAGCTTCATTTATGTACATTTTATTAAATTAAAATATTCTGAAACTCTATAGATCGCTGTTAATCCTCTGCTTTATTTTGAAGCTTTGCCTGGAGGAACCATTGTTATAACAGCCTACACTCGTCATCTGTCAGTGGAAGAAGGGTAATTTAGGAAAATGTATGTTGTTTTAATCTGGGGGAGGCAGAATTTAGAGTAATATGGTGGGTTCCAAAGATTATGGGGGTGGTAGGCATGGAGCAGCGAATTAAAGCTGCAGAATTGTCAGCGGTCAGGGGTAGACAGAAAGCAATAAGGCTTTGAAAGCATGCTTTTGCAGCAGTCTTGATATCCAAGCAATTTCTTACAGCAGAGAGAATTTGATTCGTCCCGAGACTTATATAATATCCTGCATCAAGATTGCTGGTGCTGCCTGGTGCAAGCAAAACCTTTAAGGATCAGTCAATTTCCATCTCTCAAGCACCTAGAAAAGCAAACACTTTCAGATCGGAGTCTTTCCATCCAGAGGCACATTTCCTTACTGAGAAGTGAACGCGGCCTCCTGGCCCTCCATTTCCGGTTACTTAACAGTCCTCTTCTGTGTCAGCTCGTCTCACCTGGGTCTCCATTTCACAGCTAAAAGAGTGAGCGTTTTAATAACTTGTTCAACACCATAAACTTGTAAATTATTGAAAGTGTTCCTTAAATTAGCGAGGATATTAATTTAAGCCAAAGAAAATGGCAAAAGGAGATGAAAGAAAGAATTAGACTGTTAGGTTTAGATTCAGGCAACAGGTACCCAAACCCACTTCTCTAATGGGGGCACAAAATATAGTACCTTCTTGGACTTTGTTGCTAAGAAGTGAGTAATCATTTTATGTTTTATATCTGAGGCAGGTTGAGGGTTACATGTATTTCTCTGTGCTAAATAAGCATAATTGTCAAATCTTTCCATCCTGACTGTGAATTCACACTTGATAATAGTTTGCCAGACTCAGTGATCTGCTCAGACTGTATTAAATAGAGTTTTGGTTTTAGAGTGCCATTTATTATAATTGGCAGGCCTAAAACCTATCTTGATATTCAAAATAATTAATAAGGTACAGCCTTATCAGATTACACTAAAGTTGTCTTGGACAGACCAACTAGTTTGACATAATTAGAAAATTACAAAACCTATTTTGAATCAATGCTACACAAATATATGTGTGTGCGTGTATTTGTATATACACATTTCAGATGTATTTGTGTGTATTATATTTAAATATATTTTATATTTATTATATATTTATGTATATAAAATATGGATTATATTTGGGATACATATGTGTTAAATGGAGCTTTCCTATAATGGGGCAACAATTTCAGTACAGGTTATTGCCAATGTTCTTGGCTACCCTCCAAAACTTGAAGTTAAGACTCCTTTCTGAAGATCCCACATATCTAAATCACAGAATGCAAATCAATCTGGCACTCACCTGGAAGCTTCATTCTTACTGGCTACCTCTCATAGTCCTGAAAGATGCTATACTCGTTACCAAAAGAGAAAAGTAATCACTAATAATGCCTAGCTGTGAACCCTATGAACTCCAAAGGGACTGGCCTGCAACAGTGGCATTGAAATAACCAATCTTTTTAATTTTGGTTAGATTTAAGTACCACTTCACATAATGTTTCCTTTCTTTTGTTCTTACATCATTCTGGCCAACCTTTCTCTGGTCTTTTCCCTTGTATTTACTTTCTGACTTTTTCTCTCCTATTGCATCTTTACCTATTTTTTTCTTACACTTTTTCTATAAAGGATGTACCATACCCCACACCATTATTGGGCCAAGAATCTACAATAAGATATATCAGAAAGGATAAATTACTACTATTATTTTAATACATACACATAGTATTAAGCTGACTCCTAATGACTTATCATGATACTTACAGATTAATGTATCTATTAACCTTTATCAGAGAATCATCTACTTGCAATGGGTGGTGACGTGCACAGAGACCCCACACCTGGCTGAGCCACAGAAAACAAGAAACTGCAGAATGTCCAGCCATAAATGAAGCATATATACTGCATCTCTCTTTCCGAAGCTCAGGGAATTCATTGTGAAAGATGGGGTAGAAAGAGTGCAAAGATCAGAAGCAGTGAAGAGCCACAAGTGAACAGTGTCTTTTGGACCCAGAAGGGCAGTTGCACATGTGAATTCAGCTCACAGGGATTGTGACAACATGCACAGGGCCTCGGCAACTCCAAGCCGGTTCAAATCCAAGCATGAAGTTGGACTTGAAATTCCACCCCTATGAAGTGGAAGCTTAATGATTCTTTGGAAAGTCTGTTTTGTTGGATACTGTTTTGCTGGGGCAAGCACATGAAGAAAATGTTCGCTGAAGTGGACACAGGTGAAAGACTAAAGCAAGCATGTGACAGGACAGATGAAGGATTCTTCACTAATGACACGCATGTATTGGTCTGCCTTACAGTGCATAGTTGAGCTCCATTTATCAGGACTCTATAGAGAGAAATGCACCAAAAACAACTTGTGGTGCTGTGCTGCAGTTTCTTGCCACAGACTTGGGCTGATTGGCAGTGTGATGTTAGCTGAGACAGACTCGTGTAGAATTTGCTAAAACTCATGTGCTGAGGCAAGACACGTGATGGGGCAAGACCAGTGGAGGACCCATGATCTTTGGAGAGAGTATAAAAAGGACTCAACTGAGTGATGAGCACCAGCTTGGCTTGCCTCTGGAGATAGTTAGGCAATGCTTGTACATTTTCGATGATCTTTGCTCCCCTGAGAGAAGCACAGCTGAGAACTTTTCCTGGCATTCCTGTTGGCCCTGGTCCTTCCTGCTGACTTGTGCCAAGGCTGACGCCTGGCTATCTCTGCTAGGTCATGGCACTACTGCTGATTTGTGTTTGCTATCCCAACACTACTGAACTGGACTGCTAGAATATCTGTGAAGTGTTTGAGAGTGGATCAAGCTGCTGTTGCTGACCTCTGAACTGAACTGCTGATTTCCTGACAATGCAGATGGGAGTTGCTTCAAAGAACCTTTCTAAACAGGTCCACTCCCATTCTTTCTTTTCCACTGCCTCTGGTGGGTGGTGGGCTAGAAGGGAGGTTAAAGCATTTAAGAATCCTCATTAAAAGGAGGCTTTAGCCAGGCAGTGGTGGCGCATGCCTGTAATCCCAGCACTTGGGAGGCAGAGACAGGAGGATTTCTGAGTTCGAGGCCAGCCTGGTCTACAGAATGAGTTCCAGGACAGCCAGGGCTACACAGAGAAACCCTGTCTCAAAAAACAAAAACAAAAACAAAACAAAAAAACAAAAACAAAAACAAAAAAGGAGGTTTTAAAAATTTAAAGTTATACCCCTATTGGCAATTGTTGTCTGTTAGGAAAGTCAGTTTTATCTAAGAGCACAGTCCCTAGTAAATTAACAGTGCTCCAACGGGAGGCAACACACCCTCAGCACAAATTGTTCTTGTTGGAGAAAAAATTAAGAATGTAAAACTGAGTGGATGGGGAAGTGGGGGTGGACCCAGAAAGAGTTGAGGGAGTAGTGAATATGATCAAAACACATTGTATGAAAGTCCCAAAAGAGAAAAAAACATTTTTTGTTTTTGTTTTTTGTTTTTTGGGTTTTTTTTTTTTTTTGGATTTTTTTTTTTTTTTTGAGATTTTCTGTTTAGCCCTGGCTGTCCTGGAACTCACTCCGTAGACCATGCTGGCCTCGAACTCAGAAATCCTCCTGCCTCTGCCTCCCAAGTGCTGGGATTACAGGTGTGCACCACCACCACCTGGCCCTGAATAAAACGTTTTAAAAAGAGTTTATTAACTCCTTTCTGGTTGATTTTAGGCTTGCTCCACAAGACAAAACTCATTTCCCATGTTTTGATAGGCCCTAGGGGAAAACATAAAACTACTCTTCTGCTATATGGACATAGTATTAAACTTCCCATTGAGTACTTGTCTTAATACCCATAAAGTCACATATCGACAAGTCCTCATCAGAGAAGCTTCTTTTTGCAGTACGTGGCAATTAATACAGAGACCCACAACTGCTCAAAGAATAAGAGACTGTGGAGTGTTCAGCCTTACAGGAGACATCTAAACCATACCCTTTCCCACCAAGGTTCAAGGCATTTCATGGAAGAAGGGGCACAAAGGTTGTAAGAAACAAAAAGCTGCGGAAGACTGCTGTCAAACTATTCCCAGATATGACAGGGCCTTTGCACTTATGAATTTACAGCAACTTGGGTTACCAGCACAAGATCAAGCCAGCCAAAATTCCAACATGGGTGAAAGATGAGAGCATGCCCCTCCTCCAACTCTGCTGAGGAGCTATTTTCAGTTGATAGCTACCAGTGGAAAATGAGTCAGTTTCTTCATAGTTAAAGACCCTGATTGGCTTGTGTCTTAGTTACGGTTTTATTGCTGTGAGCAGACACCATGACCAAGGCAAGTCTTATAGGGACATTTAATTGGGGCTGGCTTACAGGTTCAGAAGTTCAATCCATTATTATCAAGGCGGGAGCATAGCAGCATCCAGGCAGGCGTGGTGCAGGAGGAGCTGAGAGTTCTACATCTTCATCTGAAGGCTGCTAGCAGAATGTTGGTTTCTAGGCAGCTAGGATGAAGGTCTTAAAGCCCATGCCACAGTGACACGCCTATGGCAACAGGGCCACACCTACTTCAATAGTGGCACACCTTCTAATAGTGACACTCCCTGGGCTGAGCATATACAAACCATCACAGCTTGTCATACTCCAGTGAAAGACCCTATACCTATACACATACTGGAAACACTAAGTGGGACAGTGGACTAAAAAGCAGAGGACATGGAGTCAGAAACTGTGTAGGACATAGGAGGAGTCACAGGGGATGTGGAGGCAGCCTGGATTGGATCAAAACAATTGTTTTTACAATTAAAGTTTAAAAATCTAGCCTTAGTTTCTTTGAATAAACCAATAAAAAATTCTTTGCTTTTGAAAATCTCTTTTTAAAGAGAAAAGGCTAATACCTATCTAGACATGTTGAAGATATAAATGGAAACTCTGAGTTTGAAAGTAGGACTTAGCTTTGGTTGTTACTTCACCCCTAGGTCTTTCTTTTCATTGAAGAAATTTCATTTTTCTTTTCCTTTTTTCTTCTAGGCAATAGTAAGATAAACAAATAAATATACAGGACCTTTGCATCCTTCCAAGGCATGTCTAGAGTTCTTGTATAGCCTTCGGAACACTACTTTGCATACTTTGGAGTTCATCTCTTGTAAGAGTGAGATGTTTTTTAGTATAAACCATTATACAGCTTTGTCTCTCTTCATAGAATCCGTTATTTACACTTGGATGGCTTAGATATTTTATTTAGTAGATCTGTTACCTGCCAGCCTTATCCCATATGCTGAATTCCAGTTAGTGTCAGGCATATTAGGCCAGGTTCTCTAGAGAAACAAAAACAATAGATTTTGTGAATGTGTGCAGAGTGGGTGATAAGCACGCGCGCGCGCGCGCGCGCACGCGCACACACACACACACACACACACACACACACATACACAACATGCATATGTATTGATATATTTGTATGAATGGAGATTAGTAGCTTTAAAATGGCTATTGGCACACTAAAGCAGCAAAGAATCCAATAAACATGGTCAGGTCTGAAAGCAGGATGCTTTAGCAGTCCCAATCTAGTGCTGAAGGCCTGAAGTTCCTTACTAATATTGAGTTCATATTAGAAGGGCATAAAAAGGGAGAAAAAGAAACAAAAGGAAAAGGACAACAAAAAGCAAAGCCTTGGCTCTAGCAATAATCACATTCAGCAAATAGTGACAACAGTCAGGTGCATGCTGCTTCTCACTGAACCTCCTAATGTGTGGGCCACTCACTTGAAGATGTCTACTCTGAATATGGATCTCCCCTCCTCAGTTAATTCTCCCTGAAAATCTGCTCACAAATATTCCCAGTAATAAATATGTCTCCTATGTGAGTTTTACTCAGTCAAGTTATCACGAAGACTATCACTTAGTTGGAATTTGAATTCAAGTCAAACTCCAGAACCTAGCTATTTTACCTATGCTCTGAACTGTTTTTTTCCTTGAAAAAGGTGAGGCTGACTATATCATTTCTGCCTTCCTCAGAACTATTGAAGAAAGTCTGCATTTACAGATGTGGAAATAGCTACATAATTTAAAAGCATTGTCTAGATTAGATAGAAGCTACATTGTTTCTATTGTCAGCTTCGCCATCAGTTTAGGCCTTCTCCATTGTACTTCCCTTCTGAATTCTAATCTAACAGCTAGAAATACAGTATATTACGGTTAAAAAAATAATGAACTCTGGGCTGAAGAGATGGATCAACAGTTAAGAATGCTTACTACTCTTGAAAAAAGTACCCAAGTTTGGTTTCCAGCATCCACACATGGGTGACTCACAACCACCTGTTGCTCTAGCTCCAGGGGATCCCATACATTTTTCTGGCCTCCACAGTTAGCTGTGCTCACATGCACACACTACAACACAAACTAAACATATACAAATAATTTTACTATAAAATAAATCTTTTTAAAAACATAAATTTGATCAGCTTCGGCCCATTTTGAATGTCTGCTATGCTCCTCAGACTGCCCTCACAGATAAAAAGATCAAAATGTTTTATGCACTTCAAATATGTCTGGCACAGACTACTTTGAGAAATCAGTGACTTATGCTGCCTCCACTGCTCAGCCTAGATTAACATGTTAAAAAAAGAAGATAGTGATAGTAAATGGAGAGATGTGCTTAGACACATGGTTAGAGATGAGACAGCTTGATACTGGGCCTCATATAGAAGCCAAACACTTTCAGAATCTGCAGTCTGGGAAAGAGTATGTTGTTGACTTGGTCATTTTCACCTTCCTGCCTTGGCTTTCTACTTTGAAGTATCTGTTTGTTCCCTTCTACAAGATAGGTTTGAGATGAGACTCATCAGAGATGCTTAACTGGGATTATTCTGTGAGCCTGGAACAAGCTATTAAGTTGAAAGTAGTTTAAACTCTATATGGTATAGAGACCTGACTTCGGGAGGCAGACAAATATACATTTGAACATCTGCCATTCATTTATTTTGTGACCTTATGAGATCCCTTTAACTCTTGTTGTCCCTATGTGAAAAGATGAAATAATACTGGTAATTTCCATAGTTTGACTGATAAATTGTAGGTATTCATGACATGCTAATTCTTCATTTCTACTATAACTTGTCCTTTTCACCTCAAGATGGAAATAGTCAAGTACTAATATGTTTATAAGCACAGAACTCTTGGGGGTCATTAGACTTAGGGACACAGCATAGCAGACAACAGTACCATTGTCTTGGAGCTTGACCACCATTTAGGGTTTAATCTGAATGTTCCCTTTATTAGCTTTACCACCATGGCATTCTGCAAGCCTGTATTTTCTTCATTTAGTTTAGTAGAAAATTAGGATGAAGGGATGTTCCTGGAACATGCATATTATGATCACATCATAGTTGTTTGAGATACCAAGACAGTGCATAAGCTTATAATTAAACAAGGTACATAGGTAGAAAACAGACCGCCAAGGGACTGCTGCTAACAAGACTGAGTCTTGCTTTTTAATATTTTTTTAACATCGAGAAGAAGATACTATGGGACTTCTGAAAATTGCCTTCAAGTACATAATGAGTGTTCATTCCTCCAGAGGCTAGATCAAAAGACCAATTACAGTTTTTAATATTAAGGATTTGAAATAAATATAAGGTCACATTTCTTGGCCTGGTTCTTAGTAAAGGTTTTAGTATTATTTGAGCACATTGAACTTGATTGAAAAAGAAAGTACTTTTGCCCAAAGGTTCTTTGGTTTTCTTCTAAAAATAAAGACTTTTAGCCCAATCTTTAAGTATGTATTATGATCAAGGAGATAATTTCTCTAAGCGTGTTGCTCAAAAAGGAGGAGATAATATTCTCCATCCCTGATGAAAGAATGCGTAAGACTTAGATTTTAAAAAGGTACATTAATATCTGCATCTTATAAATACATAGCATTGTGACTATACAGAATACATAGTTACTTTGTGTGTTTTGCTACGTGGACTTATGTTGTACTATTCTATCATTCCATTTGATGGGGGCCTCACAACCATACTTAGATAATGGTTCAGTTTTGAGTAGTATGTATCAGTCTGTTAGTACACATTTGCTAGGCACCTACTGAATACAGAGCATTGGATTGAAATTTCAACTTCATGACAGAATACAAATAGTACAAGTTCATAACCCACAAAGAAGTGAAAAATGAAAGTAGACATGGCCAGAGAACATTTTTGAAAAATACTGTTGAGAGGGGACTAATTTCTGCACCCTCAAATTTCACAAAATGGCTTTCCTAGTTAATGAAAAACATTATCTTTTATTTTTATTTCCTGCTACAGGATAATTGTCCACAGGAAAAAAGGACAGAACATCCATTAGAGAAAATTGAAGCACTCTCATCTAATTTGAAAGTATATGGAGGTCACTCTGGTAGTTTCAGGTTGAAATTTTCAAAATGGAATGTTTTGGTGAGGTACTGTGTATAATATTAACCTCAAACTAGCTGGCTGAGGCAGGTTCTGTGGTACTGGAGACTCAGATCACAGCAGACTTTGAACAACAAAAAGTATTGGCTCTTTCTTCACCAAGAGGTTCAGAAAACTTTTCTTTCTGCAGCACATGGGTTTTTCTTCTAATTTATTCATTGTTCTAATTCTCAACATTTGAATGTTTCCTGCAACATAAGTCTTTGAAACACACATCACAGACCACATGATGCCCAAGAAGAAGGAAGACCAAAGTGTGGATACTTTTGTCCTTCTTAGAAGGGGGAATAAAATACCCACAGGAAGAGATACGGAGACAAAGTGCAGAGCAGAGACTGAGGGAAAGACCATCCAGAGACTACCCCACCTAGTGATCCATCCCATATACAGTCACCAAACCCAGACACTATTGTGGATGCCAGGAAGTTCTTGATGACAGGAGCCTGATATGGCTGTCTCTCCTGAGAGGCTCTACCAGAGATGCTCACAACCAACCATTGGACTGAGCACAGGGTCCCCAATTGAGTTAGAGAAAGGACCCAAGGAGCTGAAGGAGCTTCAAGCTCCATAGGAGGAACAACAGTATGAACCAACCAGAACCCCTCGATCTCCCAGGGACTAAACCACCATCCAAAGAGTACACATGGAGGGTCCCATGGCATCCATATGTAGCACAGGATGGCCTTGTCAGAAATCAATGGGAGGAGAGGTCCTTGGTCCTATGAAGGCTTAATGCCCCAGTGTAGGGGAATGTCAGGACACTGAGGCAGGAGTGGGTGAATGGCTGGGTTGAGGAACACCCTCATAGAAACAGGGGAAGAGGGAGTGGGGTAGGGGATTTCTGGTGGGGGACCAGGAAAGGGGATAACATTTGTAATGTAAATAGAGAAAATATCCAATTAAAAATTGAAATGAAAATTTGTCACCAAACATTCTTCTTTTTTATTAGATATATTCTTTATTTACACTTCAAATGTTGTCCCCTTTCCTGGTTCTCTCCCCCCCCCCAATCCCCCTAACCGATGCCCCTGCTCACCAATCCACCCACTCCTGCTTCCCTGTCCTGGTATTCCCCTACACTGGGGCATGGAGCCTTCTCAGGACCAAGGGCCTCTCCTCCCTTTGATGTCAAACAAGGCCATCCTCTGCTACATATGTAGCTGGAGCCATGGTTCCCGCCATGTGTACTCTTTGGTTGGTGGTTTAGTCCCTGGGAGCTCTGGGGGTACTGGTTGGTGCATATTGTTGTTCCTCCTATGGGGCTGTAAACCCCTTCAATTCCTTGTGTCCTTTCTCTAGATCCTCCATTGGGAACCCTGTGCTCAGTCCAGTGGTTGGCTGAGAGCGCCCCCTCTGTATTATCACCTAACATTCTTAGTTTTTGTAAAAAGACTTAGAAGAAAATTAATCTCCAGTTTCCCACCCAGGCCAATCACCTGCTGAGCATCAGACCCAGGACTCTGGGCACGCCAGGAAAGTTTCTTCTCTTTTACTAAATACAAAACAATGTTACTATTAAAGTAACAGTGCAGCATATATCTCTTGAATTTATTCTCCATATCTAATTAAAATTTTATATACCTTTACTATTTACTATTCTCTTACTAAATACTTTCCTCTCTCTTATTTAAAGCTCTGGAGAACGACAAAAATATAATATACAGTTCTCACTTTAAAAGGAATAAAAGACATTTTATTCTGGAGACAAGTATGAGTGATCACGGTCTAGAATACGGATTTTGTTGTGTTCTAACAGGATAGATAATAATTTTGAAATATTTTTATAGTAACAGAACAAAGAATAGTAAATCATCATGCTTTTCTTCTTTTTTGTTATTTATTTGTTTATTTGTTTATTTACACTCCATATTTTATTCCACCCCATCCCGTCCACCCACCAACTGTTCCACATCCCATACCTCCTCCCCACCCCCTGTCTCCATGTGGATGTCTCCACCCCCACCCCACCTGACCTCTAAACTCCCTGGGGCCTCCAGTCTCTTGAGGGTTAGGTGCATCTTCTCTGAATGAACACAGACCCGGCGGTCCTCTTCTGTATGTGTGTATGTTGGGGACCTCAAATCAGCTGGTGTATGCTGCCTGTTTGGTGGTCCAATGTTTGAGAGATCTCAGGGGCCAAGGTTAATTGAGACTGCTGGTCCTCCTACAGGATTGTCCTTCTCCTCAGCTTCTTTCAGCCTTTCTCTAATTCATCCACAGGGGTCAGCAGCTTCTGTCCATTGGTTGGTGCAAATATCTGCATCTGACTCTTTCAGCTGCTTGTTGGGTCTTCTAGAGTGCGGTCATGCTAGGTCCAATTTTGTGAGCATTCCATATCCTCAGTAACAGTGTCAGGCCTTGGGGACTCCCCTTGAGCTGGATCCGGCTTTGGGCCTGTCGCTGGGCCTTCTTTTCCTCAGGCTTCTCTCCATTTCCATCCCTGCAGTTCTTTCAGACATGAACAATTATGGGTCACAGTTGTGACTGTGGTATGCTCCCCTCTCCCTCATTTGATGCCCTGTCTTCCTGCTGGAGGTGGGCTCTACAAGTTCCCTCTCCCTACTGTAGGGCATTTCATCTAACCCCCCCCCCCCGCTTGAGTTGAGTTCTGCAAGTCTCTCACCTCCCAGGTCTCTGGTACATTCTTCAGGGTCCCCTCAACCTCCTACCTCCTAAGGTTGCCTATTTCCATTCTCTCTGCTGGCTGTCAGGGCTTCAGTCCTTTTCCCTTACCTAATACCAGATCAGGTTCCCCTCTCCACACCCCATGCCCCCATTCACTTCACGTTCCTTCCCAGGTCCCTCCCTCCTTCCCCACTTGTAATTGCTTTCTTCTCCCTCCCAAGTGGGACTCTTAGACCCTTCAGCTTTTTTAGTTCTGTGGACTGTATCTTGGGTATTCTGTACTTTCCTCCCTCCCTCCCTCCCTTCCTTCCTTCCTTCCTTCCTTCCTTCCTTCCTTCCTTCCTTCCTTCCCTCTTTCCTTCCTTCCTTCCTTCCTTCCTTTCATTCCTTCCTTCCTTCTTTCTTTTTCAGCTAATATCCACTTATTAGTGAGTACACACCATGCATGTCCTTTTGGGTCTGAGTTACCTCACTCAGGATGACATTTTCTAGTTCTATCCATTTGCCTGTGGATTTCATGAAGTTACTGTTTCTAATAGCTAAGTAGCACTCCATTGTGTAAAAATACCACATTTTCTGTATCCATTCCTCTGTTGAAGGACATCTGGGTTGTTTCCAGCTTCTGGCTATTATAAATAAAGGTGCTATGAACATAGTGGAACATGTGTCCTTATTACATGTTGGAGCATCTTCTGGGTATATGCCCAGGAGTGGTATAACAGGGTCTTCAGGTAGTCTAATTTTCTGAGGAACCACCAGACTGATTTCCAAAATGGTTGTACCAGCTTGCAATCCCACCAGCAGTGGAGGAGTGTTCCTCTTTCTCCACATCTTCTCCAGCATCTGCTGTCACCTGATGTTTTGATATTCGCTTTTCAAACACATTAATTGGCATATCAGGTAGGTGGGTTACAGCAAAGTTAAGATAATCTGTCTGTAGTCTTCAGATGATGCTCTGAGTTTGGTGGAAGCTAGGGGTTTGTTCATACATTTCAATGGATTTACCTAAGGATGTAAGGGAATACACAGAGGAAAACAAGAGCTATTCATAGGCCTCACTGTGCCCAAGATAATTTGTAAGTAGACACTAAACCTACAATATTCTGACCTTGACACAATCATTAAAGGCCCATCAACCTTTGTAGGATGCAAAGTATAGATGTGTCTTCTTTCTGGGAAGTGTAGTTCTCAGTGCTCCCTGTAATCCAAGCATCATATTCTGAATGCAAAGACCAAAATTAATGTTTAAATATTATTTAATGTTTCTCATTGCTAGAAATGGGTTCATTTCTACCATAAAAGAATTTTAATACAGCAACATGGCTTCTCTGATCTCATCTAAAGACCTTTTAGGTCTGTGTGTTCTGGATGGAATACAGATATGCCGCACAGCTTTAATCCCTCTGGCTGGAATACAGGCATGCCCTTGGTTTGCACCTATAATCCCAAACAATGAAAGCAAGGTTAGATTACAGAAGGAAGCATATTTAAAAGTGACTTCTAATTGTAGAGTAAACAAAGTAACAAATCAAAGATTTGACAAAATAGAATACACTCAGCTCTCAGGGTAACAGAACAGGAAAGAGAGGCAACTTAAGACAGAGCAGTATAGAGAGTTCAGTAGAGAAGACAGTACACTAGAGTTGAGCTCAATAGAGTATAGTACAGTACAGGCAGTTCAGTGTAGTTCAATTGAGTACAGTTGAGTTCATGTGAGTTCCAGTAGCTTGGTGCAGTTCAGTTTGTGAAGTTCAGAAGCAGAGCAATTCAGAAGAAGCCGAAGGAAGCCAGTTTAAATCAGTCAGCTTGGAGAGGAGTTTTGAGCCGAGTTTAACTAGGCAGCCCGAGTTCAGAAAGAACAAGAAAGGGTGAGCTTATTCAGCAATAAGCCTCCAAGACGGAGGAATGGATACAAAAAATGTGGTATATATACACAATGGAGTACTATTCAGCCATTAGAAACAATGAATTCATGAAATTCTTAGAGAAATGGATGGAGCTGGAGAACGTCATACTAAGTGAGGTGACCCAGTCTCAAAAGAATACCCATGGTATGCAGTCACTGATAAGTGGATATTAGTCTAGAAGCTTGGAACACCAAAGACATAAATCACATACCAAGTGATGTCTGACAAGAAGAAAGGAGTGGACACTGGTGCTAGAATGGACCAAAGCATCATTGTGGGGGAGTACAAGAACAGGGAGGTGGGAGGGGGTGGATGAGGGAACAGGGGGAGGGAAAAGGGCATGTGGGACTTTTGGGGGTGGGGAACCAGAAAAAGGGAAATGAATTGTAAATATAGAATATATCCAATAAAAATTTTATTTTTACAGGGCTGGAGAGATGGCTCAGTGGTTAAGAGCACTGACTGCTCTTCTGGAGGTCCTGAGTTCAATTCCCTGCAACCCCATGGTGGCTTACAACCATCTGTAATGGGATTTGATGCCTTTTTCTGGGGTGTCTGAAGACAACTACAATGTATTCATACAAATAAAATAAGTAAATGTTTAAAAACTATTTTTATACATAAAATCTAATATAGATGAATCTGAACAGACAGGAAACTGTCCTTAGAAGAAAAGAATAGTTTCTAGGGCCACAAAAGAAAAAACTCCTGGATCATATAAAATCCATTAATCATCATTGCAAGACTTGGCTTTAATTTCTTCTGTTTTTCCTCTGTGCATCTGGAAAGCATTTACATGTGACATGTAATAGAAATAGTACTTATAAATCAAAAAGAGCTTTCTGGCCTAATGAAGTAAAAGTAGCAGATTAAGGAACTAGATAAATAGAATGAGGTTAAATATGATGTTGCTTTTAAAATAGATGGACTAGATGTTCCGCTGTATCCAGAGTTATTTGCATTCTATGAGATATTCTTGTTTTATATTTTGATTTTTTAAAACATTCAATTATCTTTTAATTTTGTTTTTTGGCCCAGCTTGGTCTTATAGTCAGAGCATCATGTAGAGTGGCTAGCTCTAATTCTAAGGAAAGCTTGGTTTTTTATGTATCATTATTATCACTCTTATTTGTAAATAGTGACCTAATCTAATTTATTGTCTTGGTGTTGATAATTAATAACAGTTGACTGATATTTTAGTTTAGGAATAGAAATTAAAAGTCACAATGTGGAAGAAATTAGATAAAAATAAAAAGCTTACTCTTCTCACTTACCAAATATTACAGATATAAATGTTAGAAACAAAAGTCAATTGTGGTAGAAATCAGAATGTAATAGGACTTTCCAGTACAACTAGATATTATATTTTAATTTTAACAGTTCTAAAGGGAAATGGGATTCTATTAGAAGTCACTCTTATATTGTGCATTTTTTGTTAGCAAAGTAAAAATGCTACTTGTTAATTTTTTCTAGTCTTGGCTACCTACATATAAGACACAGAAAATGATCATCTAATCAGGAAATATCTGCTTTTTGTTGTTGTTGTTGTTGTTGTTGTTGTTGTTGTTTATAATTGAAGTTGTTTTTAATTGAAGAAAATTCAACATAAAATACATGAGTAGTCACAAAGAACTTAAGTTAGTCCAACTTTTTTATGAAATCCAAAGCCACCATTGGGATATTTCTAATAATATGTGAGTAAAAAGAATATATTCTTCTCAGAAAAAATATATGACTAATCAGGCATTAACATCATACAATCCCAAATCCCCATAACATCTATTTCAGTGAATTCTGCATATGCTGATTTAATTAGAAACAGAGAAAAAGTTACTGAAATAAAAACTATCAATATCTTATAAACAATATTTTGAATACTAAATTAGTAATAATTACATTGTATCAATAAGTAACAGTGAGCTAGACATAATTTACAATATGTAGAGCATTGTTTCCAGATTAAATGCAAATATTGTAGCAGTTTTATATAGGATTTGATGCCTGATGATTTTGGTATCTATAAAAACAAAACCTGTGTATGTGGAGAAAGAATGACATAGATTACAGCTAAAGTTAGAGTACTGGAAGATTTCTTTATGTATAAAGATATACAGCTCAATAAAATTAATTGTGCATATCTTTGGATAATATCACCAGTTTTTATTCTTTGTAATTCTTGTTACCTGTAGCAAATACATACTGATGATCGTTTTTTCCCAGCATTATAGGATTTTTTAACCTTATTTACACTTCTTTTATTATTATTATTATTATTTTATTTCTTTCAAACAAACACACAAATATATTATAAAAAAACAAAAAATAAGAAACAAATGAGAACAATACCCTCCCAAAAGAACGAAAACAGAAAACAAGCAAAATCAAAGTAAACAAGCAAAAAAGAAGCTAAAATAATGAAACATTAACATATTTAGTACATATGGATAAAGCAGAAGATATCAAATCATAGAGAAATGAAATCATTTTAGTAGAAAATCTTCAAGTCTTAAAATAGTAACTAATTTATTTTTACTTATTTCATTCAAAATGCAACCTAAATTGCTATTAGGATGGTGAAGACTAGCTCTGTCTATGATCCAAGGAGCTCATGTGTTGTTGGTGATGATGTAAAGCAGGCACACGCTCACACCCTGGGTGGATGAAGCAAGCTCCAACAAGTGAGCTCCAACAACTTTATTTTTCTTTCAGCCTTTTAACACAATCTAGTTCTCTATGTAAGAAAAAGATTACATCTTATCCACAAGTTAGAAAATTTCTAAAAGCAATCAGCAAATACCATATTCTTCAAAAACAGAATAAAATCGCCACAGAAGAGGAAATTACAACATTATTGATTCTGTATTTCTCTTTTGAAACTCACCTCTAATGAGACATTTCTTATCTAACTTTCTCTCATCTATTTTTTTCTCTATAGTAACCCGAAAGCTATAACTCTTTTGTCATTGATTAACAAAGTTTAAGCAAGCCAAGTCTACAGTAGAAAGTTTCCCTATGCCTACATGATGATCAACCTATATTTACCAAGAAACAAATGCTCTATCTTACATCTTATTTTTGAAGTTGTTCAGTTAGACTGGCTAATCATCTATTCTCTATTCTTTTTTATTAATTTTTTGAATATATTCTTTATTTACATTTCACTCCCCTTTTCCTGGTTCCCTGCCCCCCAAAGGCCCATATGTCCTTTTCCCTCCCCCTGTTCCCCATCCTCCCTTTCCCTCTTCCCTGTTCTGGTATTCTCCTACACTGATGCATTGGCCTTTCTAGCACTAGTGTCCATTCCTATCTTCTTGTCAGACATCATTTGGTATGTGAATTGTGTCTTTGGTGTTCCAAGAGTCTAGGCTAATATCCACTTATCAGTGAGTGCATACCATGGGAATTCTTTTGAGACTGGGTTACCTCACTTAGTATGATGTTCTCCAGCTCCATCCATTTGTCTAAGAATTTCATGAATTCATTGCTTCTAATGGCTGAATAGTACTCCATTGTGTATATATACCACATTTTTTGTATCCATTCCTCCATTGAGGAACATCTGGGTTCTTTCCAGCTTCTAGCTATTATAAATAAGGCTGCTATGAACATAGTGGAGCATGTATCCTTATTACATGCTGGGGAATCTTCTAGGTATGGCAGGGTCCTCCGGAAGTATAGTGTCCAGTTTTCTGAGGAACCGCCAGACTGATTTCCAGAGTGGTTGTACCAGCTTGCAATCCTACCAGCAGTGGAGGAGTGTTCCTCTTTCTCCACATCCTCGCCAACACCTGATGTCCTGAGTTTTTAATCTTAGCCATTCTGACTGGTGTGAGGTGAAATCTCAGGGTTGTTTTGATTTGCATTTCCCTAATGACTAATGATATTGAACATTTCTTTTTTTTTACAATTTTTTTTATTTTCTATATTCTTTGTTTACATTCCGAAGGCTTTCCCCTTTCCCCGTTCCCCCCTCACCATATGTCCCATATGTCCTCTTCCACCCCACCCCACCCCCCGCCTATTCCCCAATAACCACCCCACCATTTCTCTGCTCTATTCTGGTACTCTCCTACAAAACTGGATCCAGTCCTTTCAGGACCAGGGTCCTCTCTTTCCTTCTTCTTGGGAATCTTTTGACTTGCTAATTGTGCCTTGAATATTCAGAGCTTCTGGGCTCATTAATATCCACTTATCAGTGATTGCATTCCATGTGTATTCTTTTGTGATTGGGTTAACTCACTTAGGATGATATTTTCCAGATCCAAACATTTGCCTACAAATTGCATGAATTCATTATTTTTCATTGCTGAGTAGTATTCCATTGTATAAATATACCACATTTTCTGGACTGCAAGATGGTACAATCGCTCTGGAAATCAGTGTGGCGGTTCCTCAGAAAATTGGGCATGAGACTTCCAGAGGACCTTGTCATACCACTCCTGGGCATATACCCAGAGGATTCCCCTGCATACAATAAAGACACATGCTCCACTATGTTCATAGCAGCTTTATTTATAATAGCCAGAAGTTGGAAGGAGCCCAGATGTCCCTCAAAGGAAGAATGGATACAGAAAATGTGGTATGTTGAACATTTCTTAAGGTGCTTCTCAGCTGTCCAAAGTTCTTCAGGTGAAAAGTCTTTGTTTAGCTCTGTACCCCATTTTTGATAGGGTTATTTGGTTTTCTGGGGTCTAACTTCTTGAGTTCTTTGTATACATTGGATATTAGCCCTCTGTCAGATGTAGGGTTGGTGAAGATCTTTTCCCAATTTGTTGGTTGCCGATTTGTCCTTTTGACAGTGTCTTTTGCCTTACAGAAACTTTGTAATTTTATGAGGTCCTATTTGTCTATTCTTGATCTTAGAGCATAAGCTATTGGTGTTCTGTTCAGGAACTTTCCCCCTGTGCCCATGTCCTCAAGGGTCTTCCCCAGTTTCTTTTCTATTAGTTTTAGTGTGTCTGGTTTGATGTGGAGGTCCTTGATCCACTTGGAGTTGAGCTTAGTACAAGGAGATAAGAGTGGATCAATTCTCATTCTTCTGCATGCTGACCTCCAGTTGAGCCAGCACCATTTGTTGAAAAGGCTTTTTTCCACTGGATGTTTTCAGCTCCTTTGTCGAAGATCAATTGGCCATATATGTGTGAGTTCAATTCTGGGTCTTCAATCCTATTCTATTGATCCACCTCCCTGTCACTGTACCAATACCATGCAGTTTTTAACACTACTGTTCTGTAGTATTGCTTGAGGTCCGGGACACTGATTCCCCCAGAAGTTCTTTTACTGTTGATAATAGTTTTAGCTATCCTGGGTTTTTGTTATTCCAGATGAATTTGAGAATTGCTCTTTCTAACTCTATGAAGAACTGAGTTGGGATTTTGATGGGGATTGCGTTGAATCTGTATATTGCTTTTGGCAAGATTGCCATTTTAACTATATTAAATAAATTAATTAAATATATTAAATTAAATAAGATTTTTCCGTTTTCTGAGGTCTTCTTCCATTTCTGTCTTCAGAGACCTGAAGTTCTTGTCATACAAATCTTTCAATTGTTTGGTTAGAGTCACACCAAGATACTTTATATTGTTTGTGGCTATTGTGAAGGGTGTCATTTCCCTAATTTGTTTCTCAGCCTGCTTATCCTTTGAGTATAGGAAGGCTACTGATTTGCTTGAGTTGATTTTATAACCAGCAACTTTGCTGAAGTTGTTTATCAGCTGTAGGAGTTTTCTGGTGAAGTTTTTAGTGTCACTTAAGTATACTATTATATCATCTGCGAAGAGTGATAGTTTGACTTCTTCCTTTCCAATTTGTATCCCTTTGACCTCGAATTGCTCTAGCTAGTACCTCAAGTACTATATTGAAAAGATATGGTGAGAGAGGACAGCCTTGTCTAGTCCCTGATTTTAGTGGGATTGCTTCAAGTTTCTCTCCGTTTACTTTGATGTTGGCTACAGGTCTGCTGTAAATTGCTTTTACTGTGTTTAGGTATGGGCTCATCTGTTGGTTCTCTATGGTGACCTGGTTAGGCTACAATCTCCAAGATGGTGGCGGGTCTCCAGGCTCTGTCTAACCACGAGATTCCCTGCAGGACTGGAGCTTCCCTGGCTGGACTGCTGGAGCCTAGAAGGTGGTGCTCTCAGTCTGCAGAGCTCTGTCTGGTTGAGCTGGTCTCACCAAGATAGTGGTGAGAACCAAGGGGCTCTCTGTAGATCAGGAGCTTCCTTGGTTGAACTGAGGGATCCAAGATGGTGGGGATCTCATTCCTTGGGGCTCTGTCTATATATGGGACTTCCTGCAGGTCAGATGCTCCCCTGCATGCCCAGGCAGCTGTAGAGCTGCCCGGCTCCCTGGTGTAGAAGGCACCCAGGCAGGCTATGCTCTGGGAAATCCTTCACTCTGCTACCCTCTGCGTACCTGGTTAGGCTACCAGCTCCAAGATGGTGGCGGGTCTCGGGGCTCTGTCTAACCCAAAATATCTGCTTTTAAGATATAATGCACCGGATCAGATTTAGCACTAGAGATCAATGTCTTTTGTATAATCTGGATAAGTAGAATTAACTCACATCTCTGAGTATCTTTAATATGAGTGAATGGAATTAAAATTAAAATTATTTCATGTTTCTTATATTTCATTGTTTACTGGTTTAGAGGCGGTGGGATCTGGGAGAATGGAGCCCATACATGAGAAAGAGTGAAGTTTCGTGCAATAGCCATCTTTATTTAGAGCATCAGACAATGTAAACACTGAGGGTTAAAAAGAGTCACATGAATAAATTATACAATCACAAGGGCAAGCTGCACTTGTGAGACAAACCACATGCAACAGAAATTGCATGTTTTCCCATAAATGCATATAAACACAAAACAATGCAGGTTGTAATGAATAATCTGAAGTAAACTCACTCCTATCTGCTACACTTGGGAGGGGCATGAGAACATATTCCAAGAACAATTCTTATTTTTTTTTTTTTAAGAAATTGAGGTCACAAGACTATCTTAGTTTCCTGGGGGAATTCTCACAAGCACTTAATCTCATATGACTACATTCTTAGACTGTTCCAGCATCTCACCATTTTTAATATTGATATAAATCTAGTATTCCAATTGGCTAGAACTAGAAATTTTTCTTCCCTTTTTTCATAGTAGGAAGACATTTATTTGTTTTGGCTGATAGTTTCTTTTAAAATGGCGGGAACTCAGAATGAAGTTTCCTTCAGAAAATATAAAATAATTTCCAACTACTTAAAACCTAGTAAATGAGCGGGGGTCGTCCCTGACTCTTGCTCTCTTCTGGTTACCTTGTCCATTCTTAATATGATGGAAGGTGCCTGTCACGTGCAAATCTCATTTGATTTGCCATGTTTGGTTGATATAACTGGGAAGCCTGCCCTTTTCTAAAGAGAAATGAAGGGAGTAGATGGGAGGGAAGGGGAGGTAGGGGAGGGACTGAAAGGAGAGAATATAGGAGAAACTGTGGCTGAGATGTAATAAATGAGAAAAAATAATAAAAATAAAAACGAATAAAATTAAGTGGAAATGGGGGAGAATGTGATAGAGAAGGGCAAGAGAGTTTGTTAATCAAAACTAAAGAAGTACTCTGTATCATGGTGTGTATGTGTGTGTGTGTGTGTGTGTGTGTGTGTGTTTGAAGATGTGATCTTTCAGCTTCTTGGTCTTGGCATGCATCCTTCAACAACAGAAAAGTTCATGTGAAGCCCAGATCCAGCGTAGAGCATCACTGGGAAAAAGCATAGAGGGTTTAGAGCTTCCTGCATGGCCTGATCTCCCTCTCTGTTTCTTGTGTGTGGGGTGAAATGTGATCACTCAGCTTTCTACTCCTGCTTCCATGGCATATCTCCACTACCATGAGAACTCCATCCCTCTACAGCTGTAACTCAGATTAAACTTTTCTTCCTTTAAGCCCCTTTTGATCATGTTTCTTTAAACATAGCAAACTAATACTCAGTGTTTCGACTTAGATTAGAAGAGTCCACGTAAATCTTTAGTTATTCCTAACCAGTAAATAGACATGAAGTTAGAAACGTAGCAACTTAATCATTTGCTCCCATCATTTTTGTGTGAGGTCTGAAAGGGGTGTGTGTGTGTGTGTGTGTGTGTGTGTGTGTAGAAATGAATCTTACAAATATAAAATTTTTGTTTAAATAAAGTAGGGGATCTGGATCTGGGTGGGTAGATAGTCATATCAAGAATATGATTAATGGAAGCATACAATATCTTTACCTATAGTCTAGGTGAAGTCAAAATCCCAGTATTTTGAAGGTAGAATCTGGAGGAATCAGAAGTTCAAGGTCATCCTTGACTACATAAAGAATTCAGGGCCAGCCTGGGATATGTAAGATCCTGTCTCAGATGAAGCATAAAAAGAAAAGAAAAGAGACATTAAGAACATCTTTATCATTTGAGGCTGGAGAGATGATTTAATGGTTAAGAGCACTTGCTGCTCTTCTAGAAGACCTAGATCCAATTACAGCACCCACATCTGGTGTCTCACAACCACCTACAACTCAAGCTCTGGGGGATCTAATACCCTCTTCTGAGTTCTATGGGCACAACACTCAATGATACACACACATACACACACAGAGACACACACACACAGACACACACACATGGAGAGGCAGGGAGAGAAATAAGAATGACAAATAAAATAGAAAGAGGATTTTTACTACTTTAATCAATTATAATACACCACAAAAAATCCAAATACCTTCTAAGCAACACAGGATTTAATAAATTTATGAGTACAGTTTTTCTCTCAGGACTAGAGAAAATCTTCGCTTACTTAATAAAATCATTTAGTCATCTTCATTTTCCAGGAGTTTAATGTGGAAAAACTCATTATTTATTACTGGTAGTGCATTTATTTAATCATCAGTCTAGAGGACTAGACACAATTAAGACACAATATATTTAATTATGTATTCAAAAAATAAATCTTATAATTACTAGAACAATTTTAATTGTCATGCAATTCAGTAGGGATGTATCATGTAGGAATATTTCTTTAAATAGAATGTTTTCTACTGTTAATGCAGTGGCTATCTAGCTGGTTAATGTTTAACCAATAGCAAAATATATATTCTTGTTCTCAATGCAAATCTCATAAATATTATTTAGAGTAAAGTCAATACTCATAAAAATCTTATAAACAGAGAATTACACATCAGTTGGAGTGTTGAAGTTTGACTTTATGAGGTTTAACCTTGAATCATCAAACATAAATTTTAATAACCCTAATGGTTAAACATGCATATAATCTTTAGGTTTTATATTTTACAAACCTTGAGCTTGAATCTTCTACAGTGTAGATATTACAACCCTCATCTACTTACTGGTTCCCTTTTATCTTATTTTCTCTTTTATATTTAAAATTTAAAACATATTCATGATTAGCATTAGGTATTTTTTTTTCTTCAACTATGGGCAGATAAGCAAATCATGTAGATTCATGTACAAGTAGCATTGTTGCCCATAGAAGTGCTTGAAAGACTCTTACCATCTAAAATCAAATAAGGTGATAAAGAAATTCTTTAACACATTTTTCCAGGTTGCTTTGCCTACAGAGAATTATTTTTTATTAATTTTGTTCTTTATATGTAATACATTCTGATTATCGTCTCTCACCGTCATCGCTAGCTTTACTCCCATTCCAATCACATTCTTGTCATCCCTACCAGTTCTTCCCCAGCTTTATGATTTAGGTTATATTTTGTAACCTGTTTAATCTGGGCCACCTGTGTGAGCATTTGATTGGAACTATCTTTTTAAGCCTGGCGCTGTCAATAGCAGGAAGACAACTGAAAGCAATGGCCCCTTATCTTTTATAATACCATGAGGCATAGCAGCATAACCAAATATAATTACCTTATTAAAAGATTAAATGTTAATTACACACATGGCATAACTTAACAAATTAAGGTTATCGGTTTTTATTCTTTTAAATTGTCTGGACTTTGTATATCTTAAGTAAACTCTTTTCCACATGGAATTTTAAAAGGACTCTTTTTTTAAATTAGGTATATTCTTTACTTACACTTCAAATGTCCCCTTTCCTGGTTCCCCCCTCCCTCGAATATCCCATAAGCCATCTCCCCTTCCCCAATCAACCCACCCCTGCTTCCCTGTCCTGGTATTCCTCTACACTACGGTATCAAGTCTTTCCAGGACCAAGGACCTCTCCACCATTTGGTGTACAACAAAGCCACCCTCTGCTGCCTATGTGTCTGGAGTCATGGGTAACACCATATATACTATCTGGTTGACGGTTTTGTCCCTGGGAGCTCTGGAAATACTGGGTGGCTCATATCTTTGTTCCTCCTATGTTGCTGCAAACCCCTTCAGCTCTTTGGATCCTTTCTCTAGCTCCCCCGTTGGGAACCCTGTGCTCAGTTCAATAGCTGGCTGAGAGTGCCCCCCTCTGTATTTGTCATGTACTAGCAGAGCCTTCCAAATGACAGCTATATACAGTACCAGTCAGCAAGTACTTGTGGACATCAATAATAGTATCTGGGTTTTGTAACTATATATGGGATGAATCACCAGGTGGGTCAGTCTCTGTATGGTCTTTCCCTCAGACTCTGCTCCACACTTTGTCTCTGTATCTCCTTCTGTGGGTATTTTGTTCCCCCTTCTAAGAAGGACCAGAGTATCCATACTTTGTTCTTCCTCCTTCTTGGGCATCATTTGATATGTGAATTGTGTCTTGGCTATTCCAAGCTTCTAGGCTAATATCCACTTATCAGTGAGTGCATACCATGTTTTCTTTTGTTATTGGGTCACCTCACTCATGATGATAGTCTCCAGTTCCATCCATTTGTCTAAGAATTTCATGAATTCATTGTTTTTAATGGCTAAATAGTACTCTATTGTGTATATATACACCACATTTTCTGTATCCATTCCTCCATTGAGGGACATCTGGATTCTTTCCAGCTTCTGGATATTATAAATAGGGCTGCTATGAACATAGTGGAGCATATGCCCTTATTACATGTGGGAGAATCCTCTGTTTATATGCCCAGGAGTGGTATAGCAGGGTCCTCTGGTAGTATTATGTCCAGTTTTCTGAGGAACTGCCAGACTGATTTCCAGAGTGGTTGTGCCAGCTTGCAATCCCACCAGCAGTGGAGGAGTGTTCCTCTTTCTCCACATCCTCTCCAGCACCTGCTGTCTCCTGAGTTCTTTATCTTAGCCATTCTGACTCATGTGAGGTGAAATCTCAGGGCTGTTTTGATTTGCACTTCCCTGATGACTAAGGATGTTGAACGTTTCTTTATGAATTCTCTATTGAATGCTTCTCAGCCATTAGATATTCCTCAGATGAAATTTCTTTGTTTAGCTTTGTACCCCATTTTTAATAGGATTATTTGGTTCTCTGGAGTCTAACTTCTTGAGTTCTTTGTATATATTGGATATTAACCCTCTGTTGGATGTAGGGTTGGTAAAGATCTTTTCCCAATTTGTTGGTTGCCATGTTGTCCTATTGACAGTATCCTTTGCTTTACAGAAACTTTGTAATTTTATGAGGTCCCATTACCCCCTCGTTTTCTTTTTCTTTTAACCTCATCAAAGTATGATAGTTTTAGGATACACATTCTAGTAAGAGTTGTAAAATAAGAGAGTTTCTAAAAAACCTTTGAGAATAATTTATCTGGGTGCCAGAAAGACAGAAGAAATTACATCTTAACTCTGTGATTTCAGGGTTGCGCCCAAAGGCATTTGTTCTCCTGTGAAACTGTAGAAGATCACTAAGAGCTACTCATTACTCTTCAAAAGAGCAAGGGAAAATAGAGAAAAGGATCTAAGAAATATAAGAGTATGTGATTTTTTTTCCTTTCTTCTAGACAGAGTGATTTGTTTAATTGATGAAGTTATCAAGTTGACTTTAGTTTCCAGAAACTCTGGAAATAATAAAATTCTTTGTTATTCAGATGTTATGGAATTAATATGTCTTTTCAATGATAAACCATACCTAACAGTAAGTTATGAATAAAAGAAAAAGCTCTTTTTAATAATAGCATGCTACTGGTTCTGACTAATGCACAAAAGAACACCAGTCTTGAACAGAAAAATTTACCAGCTTATATAAGCTTTAGGCTTATATATTTTACATACACATTTAAGGACAGCATCCTTAAATCTCCTTCAGGTCTAGGACCCAGGTTACACTTTGAAAAATAAAACAGAGACACGGTCCTACAAAGATACTTGTTCAACAATATTCATAGCAGCTTTTTTCTTAAAAGCCAGGAGCTGGAAACCATCTAGATGTCTCTCAACTGAAGAATAGATAAAGAAAATGTAGTCCATCTACACAATGGAATATTATTCAGCTGTTAAAAACCAAGACACCATTAATTTTGCAGGCAAATAGATGGAACTTGAGAATATCATCCTGAGTATGGTAACCCAGTCCCAAAAGGACTTGCATGGTATGTACTCACTTATAAATGAACATTAGCCATAAAATACAGGATACCCATGCTTACACTCCACAGACCCAAAGAAGCTAAACAAGTAGGAAAGCACAAGCAAAGATGCTTGAATCTCACTGAGAAGAGGGAATAAAATAGTCATAAGAGGCAGATGGACAGAGGGAACTGGGTGGGAGAGGGGGAGGGGATAGTAACGGCAGGGAGTTCAGGATCAGGTGTGGGGAGAGACAGGAGAGATGACCAGATACCCATGAGAACAAATGGAAATCTGCATCTGATGGGGGTGCGAAGGTCGGGGGCAGCTCCAGGAAGAGACAGAGACTTGAGATAAGGGAGGCACCCAAGAATCAATGGGGGTGACCTTAGCTGTAACTCAAAGCATTGGGAATATGGAACCTGAAGAGGCCACCTCTTATAGCCAGACAGGAACCCCAGTGGAGCAATAGGGACCCAAACCCACCCACAATACTTTCAACCCAAAATTTGTCCTGTTTACAAGAAATCCAGGGACTGGAAGATGGAGCAGAGACCAAGGGAATGGCCAACCAATAGCTGGCCCAATTTGAGACCCATCCCATGGGCAAGCACCAATCCCTGACACTATTAATGATATTCTGTTGTGCTTGCAGACAGGACCCTAGCATTACTGTCCTATGAGAAGCTCCACCCAGCAGCTGACTCAGACAGATGTAGACACCTACAGCCAAACAGTGGATGGAGCTTGGGGACTCTTATGGAAGAATAGGAGGAAGAATTGCAGGCCCAGAACAGCATAGAAACTCCACAGGAAAACCTACAGAGTCAACTAACCTGGACCCTTGAGACTCTCAGAGACTGAGTCACCAAGCGAAGAACATACACAGGCTGGACCTAAGCCTCCCTCACATGAGTAACAGATGTGCAGCTTGGTCTTCATGTGGGTCCTGAACAACTGGAGTGGGGGCTGTCCCAAAAGCTGTTGCCTGTCAGTGGGATATATTCTTTTAGCTGGACTGCCTTGTCTGGCCTCAGTGCGAGAGAATGCACCTAGCCCCACAGAGTCTTGGTGTGCTGGGGAAGGGGGGAGGGGGAGAGGATACCAGGGGGTCCACCTACTCATAAGTAAACGGGAAGGAGGATGGATGAAAAGATTATGGGAGGTGACTAGGAGAGGGGCAATGAGCAGGATGTAAAGTGAATAAGTAAAATTAAACTAACAAAAAAACAGAAATAGAAGACTGCAAGTCTGGCCACTTGGATAGATAGGAAATTTATGAAGCAAAGATGTTGTCAGAATTATTTTTAAGTACACCAGTGCTGTTCTTTACGAATAGCTGTTACCCAGGTTCATCTTGACCACCTACAGAATTACGCTTTTCCTGATAAGAGTACAGAAGACATAATGACAGATCAGAACTTAATGATAGTTCTGACCCTGTGCTGCCTAATTTAGTGGCTCATTAGAGGTATGTCCTTTCATGTAGGGATGGGCCCAATGGCTGTTTGTGAGTCAGGGCTGTCTCCTTGTGTTATGGAAGTGGAGCTTAATTGGGAATCAATCTTGGTGAACAAATATTAGCAGAAGATGTTTCTCAGCAACCCTAAACTTCAATTACCGTACAAAATTTTCTTTTCTATAATTTCTAACAAGCCTGGTCAGCACGCTACTTATCTTACACTTGTGTTGGAGGCAGTGCTCCTTTAGTTAAACTCTACTTTGTATAAGTTAATAATTCCTAAGCAGTAAATCAATAAATCCTTTGACTTACTAATCAGTTTAATAAATCAATTTTGTTTCTCCTGTATCACAAAAGTATTTCTGGTAAACATTTCCAATCAAAAGTGCCTTTATATCATGATACCTCCCTTTTTTGAGACAGGATCACCCTGGCTGGTCTGGAGCTCATAGATCCACCTACCTTTAATCCAGCCTTCCAAATGCCATAACTCTTTTTGTATTTACTTGACTTGTTTTTAAAAGCCTGGAAACCTCTTTATGTGAATAAGATAATTATATTTAAATGAAAGTTCATATGCAAGATACCTGTGCATTGTGCCACAAAACTATTGTCTATTATCCATGTAAGAGAAATGCATTCATGATATAATTTTAAGATATTTTATATGCATATACATTCTCATGCATATACGCTTGTCATCATGTATACATCTTAAGTATAAGAGGAATGGTATTATCTGCATGAAATATTTTATGTAGCAGTCATAGGTTTTATCATCTAGATCACTTTTTAACGCATAAAATGACAAAATATGTAGAACAGCTCAAATAACAAGCTGGCCAAGCAACAGATGATTGAGTATGATAGTCACGTACATTTTAACAACCCTGAAATAACACTGGCTTAAGTACAAATTGTTGGAGCTTGTGGCTGCGAGCTGTGCAGGGATCTGAGCAGATGGAAGAGTGGGGTGCAGCTTTAGGGTGGGGGATCAAAGGGTAAAGGGGAACTCACTGGTAGAAAAGGCGATCCTTGATGAGTCTGGGCAGAAGCAGTGGAAACAGTGATGGGAACAGTGGCAGGTTTAGCATCCTGGAGAGAGTTGAGACCGATTCTCCAAGGCAGCCGTGCTCTCTAGGCCCAACTGGCTGGTGGGAGGAACGCAAGCCGTGTCCTGGAGGCAGTCCATAGGGTAGTGGTGGCTGCAAAGCAGAACAGTTTCTGGGTTTAAAATCAAGGAATTGAATGAAACAGATATCTTTAAGAGGAATTGTAAACAAGTTTTAGTTAGGAGGGCCCTAGACCCCACCCCCCAAAAAAAGTAATTTAGGAGAGGGAGGCAGGCTAATGGGTTTAGCAATCCTGAGGGAAAGGAGGAAAGAAAAGACCAAATATCACCGAGGACCATATTTTCCTTTGAGATTATGAGAACCAGAGCTACCAGATCAGCATTCTGAAATACCAGTCCATCTGGTAGAGCCCAGAAACTGATCTGATCCAGTACTGTTTAAAGAGGTGGTAGATTTAGGCAGACCCAGGAAAGGCAGAGCAGATATATCAGACAAGGTGCCAGGTGTAGGAGGATCTGAAACTGGGGAAGCCTGGAGGCCAACAGAGCAAAAGGGTCCAAGAGGAAATATTCAGAGTCCAAATCTGAAAGGGGTAGGGTTCTCACACTTTAACAGCAAATTGCTAGAGGTGGAGTTTTCTATGTCAAAGCCTAAAAGAATGATGATGCCAGAAGGAAGTGTGGGGCTATCAGAAAGAAGCCCAGAGGGAGGAGATATCCTAGGCAGAGAATCAGATCAGATGGGAAGGGGGCAGAAGCAGATGCTCTGAGAGGCTGTCAGTACTCCAGTTAGCCTAGCAAGAGAGAGAAACAGAAGAAAGCGGTGGCAAGACAATTCCTATTAGCTTGGTTTTTCTGTTTGTTTGTTTGTTTGTTTGTTTGTTTGTTTGTTTCTCAGGTTTGACATCAAATGTTAGAAATACTAAAAGAAAGAAACATAGCAATTTCATGGAAAGGAGCTGAGAGATTACAGAAGGTCTTGAGCACCTGATCATAAAGGTAGCAAAGAGCAGAGGTAGCAAGGGAAACAAATACCACGGCAGGCATCCCTTCTATCACAACACACATATCCCATGCTTGGCTCAGATGGAACTTTATTTACTCTCTGGTGAAGATACATGAAAGATTGCTCACCCAGACAGTGTCTTGCATACCCTCAAGGTTGGATAAACATGCAGCATAACCCCCAAGACCCAAGGAGAGAAGCCAGTGTCAGAGTGCAAACTGAGAAAGTTGATCCCAAAGGCGGAACATAAACCCAACCTGAAACACACCTAGTATAGATGGGCATTTTTTTTTGACAAAAGGAAAAAATGGGGAGCATGGTTTACAAATAGAAGCATCTAGAGATAAACTGCCACGTGGACTTAAGCTGGCTTTATATGTGATAATTTCTGACTTTCAACTTGCAAGTATTTGGCACAAAATGGGGAGCTATAACTAATGATAACCTGGCTTTTCCCTCAATGAGGAACACTCACTAATTCCAAACTTTTTTTGTTGTTGTTGTTTTGCTTTGTTTTGTTTTAAGTTTAACAAAAAACTAGGTAACAAGATTTTTAAAAATCACAAATAGGTGGGCTGCTTTAATTAAAATAAATGATCTGGAAAGAATAATGAAATTGACAATTCATAATAATAGAGAGCGTGAAACACCTTACATATGACTTCAAAGGAGATGCTAAAATAAAAAGTTTAAACTCTTTCTCTGACTTTGCTTCTTTATGTAACTTCCATGGGTACCCTGTCTTTATTATACAAATTAGTCCTAAAATTCCTCTTAGCCTTAAAGCCAAAAATCTCAGTTTGGCTTCAGTGGAGATCCCTAACACTTAGGGTATCTCCTTGGACTGTCAGGGATAACCAAGTGAAGGAAGATCCATGTACCCTCTCCGACATTTCTGCGATTTACAATGAGACCCATCTGAAATCAATGTTAGGAAGGTTCCCTGTCCATCTGATGTCTCATCATCCTATTTAACTGGGTTCTCTGCCATTTCGTTTCTTTTTTTCCTATCAGAGACTAAATGTTTGAGTGCCACTTGTAGCCAATGTTTTGCTACTTTGTGGGTTATTCTTTCTTCACCTTTATCCCCCTTTCTTCCACTGGTTCGATTGTCTAACACTAAATATGAGAGAAAAAAATGATAGAGGGGAAAAGGGGTGACATTATAGTGAGAATTCTTCCTGCTGATTAGGGACATCAAGTTCTTTGGGGCAAGCTTGATCTTCACCATCAGGATTTCTAATCTCTTCTTGTGGTTTCTTCTTTGTGCACTATTTAACCACAACCAACAGCAATCAACACCAACCAACAGCAGTCCACAGCAACTAAACAATAACCCAATTCACTTCTCAGGGCCCTAGCATTTATACACCCTCTGAAAGTCCACAGAATTCCACATGTCACACAGTTCATCAAAATCAGCTGCTGTGAACACCCTGAAGCAGTCCTATAATGAGAATATTGGTTATTTTGGAAGACACAGGAACATTATGGAAATACGTTTTCATTTTAATCCTGGGTATGGAATATGGGCCTGCTTCACAGCAGGTGACTATGATTTGCCTCTTGCTCTGACAGGGGTGTGGTTTTGCCAGTTGCAGATTGTTTATGCTACTGTGTGATGTTTGGAGTTCTCGGAATTTTCAGAGGATATATAAATGCTGGGACCCCAAGAGTGAGGAGCCATTGGCTGGTTGGATGCTGTTTGCTTTATTTTGTCAAGTAGTCTTGTGCAAAGAGACAAAAATAAGAAATTTGATATCCTGACAGTGAAGGTCAAACTTGGCCCACAGAACTCTAAGCCCCTAATCAGTACAAAATAATCTAATGATATCATTGCCCCCTTTCCTACCCCTAACTTTCTTTGGGGATTTCTTTCTCTCTCCCCTCCATCCTTTCTTTCCTACCTAGTGTTAGGGGACTGAAAGGGAAGAAATAAGGGGGTGGAGAGGGGTAAAAGAAAGGAAAAACCACAAAGTTGTAAAAGTAACTTTTATTTGCCTCCTGTAATTGTCATCTCATAGGCTTATTGCTGAATAAGCTCACCCTTTGCAGTTCTTGCTGATCTCTCTGGCTGGCTGGTTCAACTCAGCTATTCTGGCACAAATTCCTCTCCAAGCTGGCTGATTCTATCTGGCTTCTCTAAGCTTCTCACTGAATTGCTTCATTTGTTTTCAAACTAACTCTAGCAATCTGTTCTAATCTTCTGGCTTCTTCTGGCTTCATCTGTGTCTAGCTTGTTCTCTCTACAAACGGTCTGTAAATCTGTCCTGGTAAAGCCTGCCTCTGAATTTCATGAACTGAACTGCCACCATCTGAACTGCCATGAACTCAACCCTACTTCACTCCTCTCTACTTACTTAACATTCAAACATGGCTGCTTCACTCTACAAACAAACCTTACCTAGAGTGTTAGGGATTGAAGGTATGTACGAAGAGCATGTCTGTTTTCCAGACAGATCATACTGTGATGCAAATCATGTCTGCATTCCAGCTGGATCACATAGACCTAGGTCTCTGGATGTGATCCCTTGCCAGAGCAGCCATGTTGCTGGACTAACGTTCCTCTACAGAAAGTATCCAAAAGTCTAGCTAAATAGCCCTGTATCCCCAGAAATCCAGAAATAGATAATTCCTAGACTTGTCCATACTCTGCTCCTGGGTCATATATCACAGCATATGCCTTTTCTGGTGAATACCATTAAACAGATCCCCCCCATATCCAATGCCAGTTTCTTACTGTTAATCCTACAAGGCGAGAATAAGTTCACTACCACAATTTTTAAGCCAAATTTAAAGCAAGCTTTATTAAACACTGGCCAGAACAATAGACACTGGCCAGGTTCTTATCTAGGATTCCCAGAGTATGCCATCCCATTACAGTAGTCAGGGGCTGATAAAGACACAAAGCCACAGGACTGTGTACTTCCCATCCTTCATCTAATCAGAGGCAAGCACACACCCTGACACTTCCTGCCTACTTACCTCCTGCCTATGCGTGATCAAGCACACATCCTGTGCCATTGGGACAACCAAGCTTGTTTACAGTAGTGAAATATATGGCTGTTATCTCACATGAACAACAGGCCCCAGCATTCCAGGAACTTATCTGTCCTTGGGCGAGTGGGGCTTACAGATCAGAGGCATTTTTGTTTTATAGAACTCTTAAGCACAGTAATTTCAACTTACAACTTAACTTTAGCCCTTACATTACCTACATCACCATCTAGAAAATAGCCTGAAACATGGTAGAAAACTACTTTCCCCTCAGCCATTTAGCTAGAGAGAGAGAGAGAAAATAATCTTAATTCTATGAATTTCACCTTTTGATCTTTTGTGCTACTAAGCTTTTCTTAGATAGCCATATAAACTTTCTACTTTCCCCCGACCCCCACCAACAAATTGGGGCACCTAGATTTCATATAATGTGTCATGTGTGCCTCTAATAATTATTTTAGTATTTTTGATTTTCATCATTTTCTTTTGTTGTTTATGTAAACAAAAACTTCAAATAAAGTTTGGACACTTGAGGATTTTTATTCATTTTTTGTGTGTTTAAGATTTTTTGGCAGGCCTTATTAGAATGCAAATGCAAATGTATAAATTTGAGTATGGTGATAGCATATTACAAGGACTTATAAATACATATTTCCTTATAAATTTACATACTATAAGCATCATTAAACCTATTAAAATTATATCTTTGGGTATATTAAATATTTCATGAAACCTTAGAATGCTAATTGTTGGTATAAAACAACATTCATTTGAGAGTAACAAGATAAAGATTTCACTAAGCTATAAAATACATATATATGTATAGAATTTATCTCACCTACATATTATGTAACATAAAATTCATATGATTTTCTTTTCCAAAATATATTTAGTATAAAGCTATTAAACACAAAATACTGTTAAGACTAAACTCTGTATAAATTAATACACACATATATTTAATAAAGGTCTCTATGCTAAGCTTTCTTTCCAGAATGAGAATTATGAGAAAAATAATCTCATTGAAAAATACATTTAAAATGTTGCTTTATAAATACATATGTCATATATGACTAGGTAGATAGATCAGTAGAGATAGAAATAGATAGATACACTGTCTACAGATGATCATGTTTCTGCTTTGATTTTACATAGTGTACTTAGTATGTGCTCATGTAATTAAAGTTGTTAACATGGTTTGGCTTTCTTCTTTTTTCTTTTCTTTTGCTTCATAGCAAAATTAAATTTTAAGGAAAAAATAAAAAACAATGGACAAAAAG